>VZTO01007034.1:38743-59089 GCA_013400615.1 Syrrhaptes paradoxus
ACTGAGGTCCTAAGTGGATTACAATATTCTAAGTAAGAATGTTTTTCTTTTTGTTTAATTTATAGTACATGAAAAAAAAAAAAAAAACATTAAAAAAAACTATTGTCTGGGCTTACAAAGCTCATAGGGATAGTAAGTTCTTAGCTGACTGCATTGCTGGCTAAAATATTAGACATACTTTACCACTAGAGGTCTTTTCATTTATGGATGGACTAAGGCCTTGAGGGCTCTTCATCAGTGGACATATGTTCTAATCACAGACAATTGCAAAATGTAGTGCTGCCTTCCAATTGAAAACTGCAGGACAAGTATCTGTCTATTAACCTAGAATTTGCTGTATAAGCGTTGGAGGCAATCATTTCCCAAAGAGAAATTGATTTTTCATCTTTTCTGATGCTCTTTTATCCTTTATCTAGCTTGAGTAATTTCTTCAAACATAAACTCCTGCCAAACTTTGCGAATAACAGATTTTTGGTCTCAGTGATAAAACTGAAGGGGGGAAAAAAAGCAAGAAAAAAAAAAATTGGTAGAGCTGACTGAATTGAGTTACTTCATTTTTTGGCTCTTGGTGCAATTCTCTTTACTTTTTTTCCGTATTTTTGGGTTCTTAACCAATGTGGATCATTCTGTAAATGGAAACATTTAATGCTGAAAATGTCAAAACAAAACATTTAATCTTTTCAGAATTTTACTGTCTGGAACCAAATTCTAACAGAACTTTAAAATAGGTGTAGCAAGTAAGCAACTACTTATTTTTGTGAATTTGCTGTTATTTCTTTTCTAGTTGCTCATAAAAGGGCAATTGCAGATCCAACTGGTTTGCATACAAACAAGCCCAGGAAATAACAGGTCTGCAATCTTTGCCTGATATAGCAGTGAAATCCACAGTTACTAAAGAAAACATAAATCACTGAAAAAAAAAAAAAGAAAAAGAAAAATAAGCATTCTGTGAATGAAAACGTTACTTTCTATTGGAGCTGAGTGAAAAATGGAAAACATTTGCCAATCAAGTAGTTTCTATGGATGCCCAGTGCAAACACAAAACACAGGAAACACCACGTTTTGCCAGTCCTGTTTCCTATCTTGTGCAAACCTACAGAATATAAAAGCTTCTGCTTTTATCTGTTCCATCAACCACCTTCCTATTTTTGCTGCATTTCATTGGTTTCTGTCTTGCATTATTTCCCGTTTCCCACTAGTTTTTGAGCTTGCAGATCTAACAGCCTGTGCTTACAGCCCGTGCAGTGCTATACGGTATTTATTTCCCCTTTGGAACACACTCTGACTTCACATAGCGGCTCAGTGTAGCCTTTTTCATTACCAAATACTTGCCTACAAGACAGGCGTGATGTATGATCTTTAAACACCAGCTACCTCCGTCAGCTCAACAGTCCATTTTCATCCAAAGGGCAAATTTCCTTCGCAAGGCTTCTAAATGCCAGATTTCTTCTTCCCTCCCCATTTTCAAAGCCAAGGCATTTCAGGAAAGTCATTTAATAATACTTTTCTAAGATAGAATTTTGCTCAAAAGCTTAAATAGGAACCACCCATAGACAGAGACCAAAGGTGGCCATTTCCAGGCGTATCTTCCTAAGCTGTGTCCGAGAACAGCGTCTTGCACAAACACATACAGGCAGCCTCTACAACTGTCACTGGTGATTCAGTTAAAATAATGCAACTTAATATGATTGCTGCTGAGATCTTTGCATTTCTTTCTAACATAAAAATTTTCCATTTGTGTTTTGACTAGGTAAGCCTACAGGGTATGGATCCAGCAGTAGACGCTTACATCACAAGGGAATAGTGGATGAATGCTGCTTCCAGAGTTGTGACCTGAGGAGGCTGGAGATGTATTGTGCTCCAATAAAGCCACCTAAATCTGCACGCTCTGTACGTGCTCAGCGCCACACTGATATGCCAAAAGCACAAAAGGTAGGCCAGGCTGGAAAAACAAAAATAACAACAACAAAAAAACCCTACTTATTTTAGGGAAGCACAATTCTATCAAGGCTGGTAACATGGCAAACAACTGATGTGTTATTCTTGCAAGGGACGCGGAGATTTAGTGCGATTTTGGAAAATAGTGTCTGTGGTAGGAAATAGGTAGAAAATTGCGTGTTCTATCTCATCTCTTAGAACACCAAAAAAAGAGATGGAATTGCTAAGCTAGTAGTTGTGAGGCTTTATCCTGCTACTGGGTAGTAAATGACAAGCCCTCACATCATCCAATCATAAATAGCACCTAAGGCTTCTTTCCAAAGAGAAAGCAAACACCGAATGTTTAACTGATCTGTACAGACCCTCCTCACTCATCCTTCCTTGTCAGGAAGAGGTAGAGTGAGTGATCAAGTTCTTCTATTCATTTTACATGTAAATGAACAAATGATTTTTTTCTTTCCTCATTATTTTGGCTTTAAAAAAAAAAATTATTAGAACTAAATTAAATGGTTCCTGAACATCTGTTTTACATGTTATCTGTCGTTTGCTGTAGACTGCTAGTGATACATTTTATTGCTGTTGACCCCATCTGTCCTACAGATACGTTGGCCCCACTCCTGCAGTTATCTGAAAATTTTTTCCTGTAAGAAATGGAACTGCATGAAATCCTAAGATTTCCCAGGAAGTCAGGAAAGCAACACTATATCCTAATTTCCTTAGTATCTTCTTTATGAAAAGAACAGTTTTAATCATTCCAGCACCCATTTCTTTTCCATAAGTCAATCCATAGAATTGAATCCTTTCATCTCTTCCTCAACCTTTTCAAGTAACAGCTGGATGATTCTTCCTGGGAAGAACCACCTTTGCCATGGACATCTCAAAAAGCCACATATGGCAACAAGTGAAGTCTTCTTCAGGTAGAGCTCAGCTATAGACATGAAAACCCTGGGGTTCATGTGATCTATTGCTGTCTGGGCACAGATTTAATTCTACCAGGGCTTTAGCTTTCCTTACCTGATCTCTGGCTGCTCTGACGATTTCTCTGTATTCCTCTCAGACTACCTGTCCTTGCTTCCACCCTCTGTAGGCTTCCTTTTTGCATTTGTGTTTGTCCAGAAGTTCATTGTTCATTCACGTAGGCCTCCTGGCATTTTTTCCTCTTTGTTGGGATGCATCACTCCTGAGCTTGGAGGAGGTGATCCTTGAATATTAACCAGCTTTCCTGGGCCCTTCTCCCCTCCAGGGTTTTGTCCAAAGGGACTCTACCAAGCAGACCCCTGAAGAAGCCAAAGAGGTGTACATCTTGATGTAATTTTGCTCTTCCACAGATTTTTAGTCTTTATTCTTCTTTAGGCCTCTTATGCGGAAAATACGCATAGATATATTTACCAACAAAGTATCAATAGGAAGGAAATTGTCTCAAAAATCCTTTTCAGATTTTATCTAATCTTCAAAATTTAAATAAATACTAAGTAGAACTAAGACGGAGAGGGAAAAGATGTTAATATTTTTAGTTTAAGAAAATTCCATTAAGAAAACATAAGTATTGCATTATCTCTCATTAATCTAAGATTGACGGATTATTTTGCAACTGGCTCAGTGTCGACTCACAGATACATTTTCAGGCTGAAGTACGCACAATGGCACTAGTCCTAATTTCTATTACAGCCGTGGCCCGTTACCAAGCCAATGAGGGAACCTTTAGGTGTAACAGATAGAAGAACTTGGCCTCTTCACTTCAGAAAATTATTTTCTCCCGTTGCTTACTTTCCAGCCTTGTTGTTATGTTACTAATCGTGCTGCCCACAGAACTAAAAAGCTTTCAAAGAGACTCCAGAGAGTTCGTAGCTACGATATTGTGCCTGTTACTGCAAACATTAGATTTTTAATTTATTACCAATAAAGCAAGAGATCTTTTAATGCCAATATGAGGTTTGAACGTTCATCCTAATAGAATAAGAATGCTGCTGCGTGCTTTCCAATACCTTTCCATCTTGGTTAAATGACCTTTACCACCACTGAGGTAGTTGTTAATGCTGCCCTGTCTCCAAAGATAGGTGAGGTGATAGGTTAGAAGCCTGCGCTTCCCTTTCCATGAACTGACTTATGCAAAGTCGACATTTTGCATCTGTGATCTCAAAATGCTTATTGTCTTTGGGTCTGCATATCAGCTCAGAGGATCTGATAAGGAAACAAGCACCACAGATAACCATTTCATTTCTAATTACTTTTTTCCCAAAGATTTGAGAAATAAGGCAAGCTTTTCTATACCAGTGAAAATACCTGATTCAGGCATTCACACTGGTTTTTCAATTGTCTCAACATTGCATAATTAAAAGTGTCATGTGGGTCAAAGCATTTTCTGGCTTCCACCACTAGTGCTACTTCTTTGTAGTTATTCATCAAAATGCTGATTCCAGAGGAGAAACTGTTCTAAAAGAAATCTATCACCTTCTCTCAAAGATAGCCTGTGTCTTTACGACAGCTCTTTTTCCATCTACATGTCAATATTAAAAACTACAACTGGAACCCTGCTGCATCTTTGTATGATAAAGCCATTTTAAAGACAGACAACAACACTAGTGGAAGCAACTTCTATCTTCCTTTGGGAAACACAGTTAACTTTCAGTCTAAGCATACTTTGAATGCTACTGCAATGCAAAATGTCTGTTGTTTCACAATAAAGCTCTCACCGTTGATTTTACAGATCATGAGTGTGTAGCCTTTAAGAATTTTTTGCAAAGAAAACGTAGCCTACAACTTTTCCTATATGCTGGTAAACTCTTTTCAAAGAGGAGAACCCAGGGGTAGCATTGACAAGGAGATTTTGCTTTGTTGCCATGAGGAAAAAAACAGGGCAGATGAGTCAAGGAAATTCCTGCTTTCTTAGGTCATTGTTACCAGTATAAACATTTGTAGCATAATGCAGAATCCTTACCAGTGGCAGACTCCTGTGAAGTGCTGCAATGATGAGTTCAGTGAAAATCAGGGAAAATTGAAGGGTTCACCCAGAATGAGTACTTCAGGGTGCAAACTAAGGTTGAACTTAGGAAAACTAAAGGTAGAAAAGGGAGTCTTGTAAAAGATGGAAGAGAAATGGACAATGAAAAGGCAAAAATTATTTTGATTTATGGATAAGTAGGATTCTGTTGACATTTCTGTAATTGATACATGCTGAGGAACTTATTCTATACTGTTATTAGTAAAATTTGATGAAGACAAGCCAGTATCCTACTGAACTGATCACGGGAATAGTGACAAGATCATTAACCTCCTCTTCTTCCTCATTTAGTATTACGTTTTGGACTAAAAATGTCTAGAAAGGCAGATTCCTAACAAAGACATTTCTTCATTATGAATACTTTGCTGTTGACAAATTTGGCTTGTCAGTAAAGATAAATCTTAGTTTGGCTCAATGTTCATACTTGTTGGTGGTACAATTAACTTAACAATTACTAGTACTTCTTGGGGTTTTTTTGATATTCTGAAAATAGTGATTCAACTCGTATCCACCAGAACCCAGTGGAAAAATGAATAAGCTCTATGTGAGCTAGTCTTCTGATTTATTTTATGTTTACTAGATACTGGAGGCAAATGGAAAAGTTATATACAGAGCAGCATATTATACAGGAAATCATTAAGAAAACCCCACAAAACTACTGTAATGCACCAAACCAGTTTCCTTTTCCTTTCTGTCCCTCAGAAAAGCAGGCAAAATTTTTTCATTACTTTTAAATTTTAGAGAACACATTTCCTTTTTGCTTAGAGCTTAAATATCAGGTAATGCAGTGGTAGAGCTGCATACACATGCCTCATCTTTATCAAGGAGATTTTTAATTTTTGTCTTTTTTTTAAAAAAAGATGTTTTTTCAGTTAAATAAGAATTTTACTTCTGATGCGAATTAAAAATATGGTGAGTCATTTAACAATTCTGCCTCTAGTCTGGTACAGAATGTGCAAAGATTTGGCCCCAGCATGGCAAATAAGAAAATCACACTGGAAGATATATGCCACACTCATCAGTGCTGCTGGAAACTGGCCAGTGCATGGAAAGACAGTCGAACTGAGGGCATTATGCTTTTCAAAGCCCTCTTGATTTGCCTGGCACCTCACCCTGTCTCTTTTTGAAAATGCAAATTATTTGGCTGCAGCTCCTGCAGTGAACCCACACTTCCTAAAGGCCTTATCCAACAGAACACTCATCTAATATGCCATTTATGGAAAATATAGGTAGCAGAAACTCAGCAATTTTGAAACCCTGACCAAAGCCCACAAACGCAGTTCCAATTCTGAGTTCCCTGGTCCCTATACATCCTGCTTGTGAAAATGTCCTTGTTCTGAAAGAAAGAAAATCTTTGGTAACTACTGTGCCTAAGCCCATCCATGTTCCAGTACGCAGATGTTTCCTCCACCACCATCAGCAATGACAGCAATCAAAGCGTTTATGCCAAGGACAATGGGGAATTCAATGTACAGAAGCATTGGATAGTTAAGTTCTCTGTGAACTGGCAGAAGGGGTCCAGCAATTCCAGCATTCAGGATAACTGTTTTCCCATTAATATGAGGTTTGTGGTCATACAGCATATTAAAACCTATCTGGAATAATATTTTTTTTTTTCTACACATTCAGGAAGTGCATTTGAAGAATACAAGTAGAGGGAACACAGGAAACAGAAACTACAGAATGTAAGAACATGCCATCCACAAGAATGAAGAATGAATGTACCATCTGCAGGATACTTTGCTGTAAATAAATTATTTGTTAAACATTGGAAGACTTAAAAAAAACCTATGGTTTAATAAGCTTGATGCAATCTCAACCAATGGGCATTCTCCCAGCGAACAATGCAACTAAACATTCCAATATTAAGTCTTTAGAGAACAAAACATTTTAACCAGCCCAGAGCTAAAAAAAAAATCTGTGGTTGATATATTACTGTTTGTTAACGTGTTTTAAATGTCCTGCACAAAATCTCTTAAAGTCCTGTTCCCCTCAAAAGCCTACAAATTTATGGGCCTTTGATGGATCCAATTGCACTAAATTAACCTATGAACACTGGCTGCTGGAGTCATTCATCAGCCTTGTCTAAGTGATGGTTTTTTTTTATTTGCACTTCTATACAAGCAACAGGCTGTTTGTTTTACAGTGTCTGATAACATTTTTGGCTACCCCTTCGTATTTGCACAGTTTGACATTCCCAGTGACAGCAGCAGTAAGGTAACAGATACAGTTTTAAACATCCATTGATTCCATCTGTGGCATTTTGACAGTATATGGGTTATAGATGCATTTGTTTTAATCTTTCCTTCTCTTGCAAAGATGCAGTTTATTGCAATTTGTAAGACAAAAGATTTTTAAAAGCAGTTAAAGCATACATAGGCTCTCGAACCATTAGTGATTCTTACAGGTAAATATTTTGCAACAGTATAGCTAACTTCTTTCTTCCTCCATATAATGCAGTATGTAAAATTTAGCATAACAATAATACACATATATCAAACAGTATGTAAAAATCTCTGTTTTATAGTACAACGGTGCTATTTTATAGTTTGTTACATGAAAGGGTCTGGCCAAAATAGTAATAGGTAAAAGCAAATATGAAAAGGTCAAGCCAAAGATTAACTAACAAAATAGTTTTCAAAATATTCCGTTTAAATGAACTAAAATTACTTCAGATTCCAAAGTGGAAATAACTTCCCCATCTTCAAAAGAAAATTCTCATCCTTATTTCCTTTCAGATGTTCGATTGGTGGTGTTTTCACTTACAGTAACGTGGAATACAAACTCATAGAAGACAATTTGAAAACCAGTCCTCAAACGACTTCAAAGGGTAGCCCATCAGGGTCTAAACCTTTCTGAAATATCAGCATTCTCTTCAAACATAACAGAGGTCACTAAAACTCTCTGCCATTTCGATTCTTCCCACAAGCAGATGTGACTAAAGCGAGTGTTGATTCAGCTGCTGCATCTCTCTGTAAATCAGAAAAGCTAATCTATCACCAAATGACACCGTAGAAAGAGTCCTCAAGAAGAGTTCAACTGTACTGTCCTTCAAGCTGCTACTCAGAATAGCTTTCCCTGCATTCTTTTGGGACATAAATATTTCTGGATAATCTCTGCCATGTACTAATGAATAACACCTTAAATAACACTGTGTCCTGTGCTCCATCCCTGTAAATTAACTCAGTGCTAACTTGGCCATGCAGTATAAGGTATGGGGAGCCAACAGTGTCCTAAGGTGAGCAATGAACTTCTCTGTGAGAGAAGGGAAGAGAAGGCAAGTGAAAATGCACTGTTCCATCCTGTCCAGAACTGCAATGGGTTTCCACCTGAATTCCTCCTCCCACATCACCTCGCATGCAATAAGTTCAGACAAGGGACGAAGCATCCCTTGGTGCTCCCCAGAGAGGGCAAGGACAATACTGTACGAAGGGACCAAATAGGGAAATGTTATCTTAGATCTGGAAAGGAAGTGTCTCTTTTTAAAGGCTCAAATCTGCCTTATTTCTAGTACATCCATGGGAATGGATGACCAAAGTATTGATTAAAACACAAGAGGAGAATCTCTGCAGCCTGCATATTGCACATCTCCTCAATAGTTTCTTGGGAAAGAGACAGGTAAGGTAGGTTTCCAATGTCTAACAAATTACTACAGTTCCTTTTTAATTCTCATAGAAAATTTAGCCTTTGTACTTTTCCAAGGAAAAACGCATGGATGGGAAAGGCACACTTGTACGAGAAATCTCCAGTCATACGGCAGGGAGCACATGGTACACCAGTGTGAAAGATAAAGGGCTGCATTAGCTTAATCATCTCAATAAAGTCACTGCTTCAAGAAGCTGAAGCATGAGCCAAAACATATCCCTCACAAAAGTACAAAGTAGTCTGACTTGAAAAAACTTCTAATTAGAGAAACTGAAGGGTTCAGCTGGATTTTCAAAAGCACTCCAGATACAGGGCTCCCACTGGATGCCATTCATTCTCCTAAATCACTTAAGTGGCAGAGAAAATCCCACTCCCTGTCCTTCCGTATCATGTAAGTGACATGAGAGAAGTCAGAGATTTTTTCATTCCAGAACAGACATAAAACTCCAATTATTCCACAGAACAGAAGTAAAAGGACTGCAGATCAAAACCTACTGAAGCTAACACATCCCTTCCATCCATATGGCAAAATTTGAGCCTCATCTCCATAGTAACCATAATTAATCATTAAAAATAAGACAAGTTCAGAGAAGTATATGCATATTTGCTTTACCTGTTACTGATTTGGCCAAAAATGCCAAAGTGGTGCTATTGTTTTGTTTAAGAAAGTACTTGACTAAAATATAAAAGAAAGCATAAATATTTTTTTAATGTATGAAAATGACAATGATATAGGTATGGTTATTAAAATAGAAATACAAGTAGCCATAACTTTTCAACTTTTTGTCACTCAGCAACGGCAAAGGAATCTTAAATCAATAGATACGGGGCAGGAATAAGAGTCAAAATGCCACAAATAATTCATATACTTGAAATGCAATTCTGAATCTTTACTCCAAGTCAGAAATACAGATTAACAAAAACATTTAAAGTGAAGAAACAGTTGATATGACCGAAAGCCTGTTCAAATTAATGTGAGTCCTATATCATACCAAAGATTTTTAAGCCACAATCTAGCCTGAAACAGCATAGAGTTTGGCTTAAAGTCAGCAGCATGATATGATCGGGATTTGTACTGAGCACATGTTTTTATTTTTACCTGATTATCTTCTCACTCATGGCATGCCTCCCAAAAGCCAACATTCTTTAAAAAAAAAAAAAAACGCACAAAGAAATGCAGCTGATTTTAACAAGGAATGAAAAAATAAATATTTCTAACATGAAACTGATGCTATTTGAATTCTCACAAGTTTCAAATTATGAGAAAAAGTTGAAATATATGGCTAGCAGTCTGTGATTTTTTTTTTAACTTTATGTGGTCACTGTCAATATTGTAATGTGCAAAATTTCACAATTCATTGTTTTGTTTTGAAATGATGATAAGTTAAGCCCAAATAGAGATTCTTGGAACCTGTAGGCTAGATAGAATACTTATGTTCTGATGAAGGTATAATCAATATATTTAAAATGTTTTATTTTTAGTCTGAAAAGGAATAGTAATAATTTATTTGGGGACTCAATCTATACTGGTCCCTCTTTTAAGGATACTGTTCAGTGCAAACAAGTCTTCCAAACACCAAACTTCTGTTCAAAACCAACATTCATTCCTCCCTCCCCTCCACCCAGCAACCTTAGTTAAAACACTATTGCAACATAATTTTATTGTTTCTGTTTGTTTGGGGGAGAGGGGTGTTTTGTTTTGATTCACTAGGTTTTGACTCGGGGGCAAGAGTAAGGAGGAGGAGACGAGGCTTTAAAATGACTAAGATTTTTTTCCTCTCGGGTACAATCCACAAAAAATAAAGAATTTGCCTTTATGAGATTATTAATTATCCAATTCATGTGTGGAAGTAGCATTAAGTAAAGCAACTAGATTAAAGTTGTCTTGAAAGAAGGAAAGAACATCATTAACACAAAGCTTTTACTCATTCTAATCCTACACGATCCATTTTACTTCTCCCAACGTTGGAATATTCCACTGGACTATAACTGTCCGAAAGCATAGGATCTGATACACATATAAATCTTTGATTTTTTACATGAAGGGTGTTATGGGAATATCTGAAACTTGATTACACGTAGTACAGTATAGAGATACCAGTCTGGCAGAGACCAAAACAAGGACATCCCTGATGCTTACGTTGGGAAATCTATTACTAGTTGCATAAAGGGTGTGTGTATGTATATATAGATATATACATATATATATTGGCATATGTATGTATATGTGTATATATACAATCTTATAATGTGTGTATGTGCATATTACGCTTTTCTTCTTTTTTTGTCTCAAGAAAAATTTGAATTTCTCTTCATACATTATTTTTCATGGATTATAATCAATAATCCAATTGGAATTTAATTTTAGAAGAACGCTGGATGGGTGTCACAAGTTAGATCCTACCTTTGTTTTTCACACCTAAAGAAATGACTCGGTTTTTAAAACATAAGACACTTTGTTGTCATCAGGCAAATCTATCTATCTGTTTAAGCACAGGCATAAAATACTAACTCTGAGGGCCTTATTATGAAAAGATTGATTTAAAAATTTTCTTTTATTTCCTTCGTCTCCACATAACTTCTGTTAAGTTAGATTTTTAAGTGTAAGCATTCCTTCAAAGCAAGAGTGATGGGTAATATAAACAGAGAAGAATTAAAATTTCTGTCATTTAATAATATCACCTCAACTATTCATTTGTTGATTAGATAGTCTTTGTAAAAATAATTCAAGCCTTTCTATAGTACCCTTAGCTATTTCAGAAGGAAAAGACTTAGCACTATAAATTCTTATATCTCAAGTTATTTTTAAAAAAAAATTGACTTCTCTGAATCTATCTGTATTCTTCCATAACTTTTTATTTTGCCAGCTTGGCTCACAAAAGTCATAAAATGCATCAACATGATACTTCTGCTGCTAAACATTCTTTCCCACGAATATTTAACATCCATACACCCACCTACAATATTTACATATTCACACTTGAGCAAAGCTCTTAAGAAACAGCACAAAAATAGTTGTGAAAATTTTTTTCTACGTTTTAAAAGTATGAATTATTTTTAACTAAATCAAAGCCATTCCATCGTACTGCATTTTATATTTATCAACATCATCTCATTCCTCTAAAACAACAAAATACCTGCAGAACAGAAAGGACTCTATCGTGATAAATAGGATCATGTTTCATGTACTCGTGTTAAAGGTTTAACCAGATAACTACATTTACAACTGATTCAATTGAATTAATATTTTGTAGTGAAATACTTTGTAAATTTTAAAACCAAATTAATGTTCCACTCTTCCTGGTTTACTGTCATTAACATGGTTTATGCTATGAAAAAGCCCACAACGATCAAAGACAAAGGATCCAAGACCAATAGACTAAAGTGCTACCAATGGAAGAGGTACAACGTCCTTATTTTGTGCAAAGGGATTGATCTATTTTAATTTTTTTTAGATTAAAATTTCTATCAAATTGGTATAAATACTGCATAAGAATTATAGCACTCTTCATTATTTCCACTTAGAGACAAGTTTGAATACAACAACGCACATGCAAGCTACACTACATTACACAGTGCATAAATCTCACCTTTTTCCTTTGTTACCATTTCTAAGGAATTAGTTCGACTAAATTCTACAGAAATCCTGTGCAAGATGAAAAAAAAAATTGTTAAAGGGCTATAAAGATAATAGTTACCCGATTAAACTAAATCTCATCAAACATGAGTAATAAAACGCGCCACAGAAAGCATACTGGTACTTCTTTATGTNGGAGTCTTTAGGTTGAATATGAAACCTGTTTATCAAGCCTCGTGATTTTAGGAAACAAAGTTGGAGTAGAAGCAGCAGCACCACTTGCTGTGGATAATCAAATTCTACATGAGCTTTTTCTCCTCCCAAATTATCTGCCAAGCCACCCTGAAGTGCTACGTTAAGAGATCAATAGCACTTGGTTTTCAGGCGGACACCCTTTCCAATAGAAATAGTAACTGCTCTCCCTTTTTTCACTGTTGGACTTCAATTAGTATCCTGACTAAAAGTGGGGTTTCCGTGATGCAAGCATGAATGTGGATACATGAATTTCTGATTTCACTACTGAATAATGCTACTATTAACATTTCAAGTCATTATAACCAAACAGTGACAAGTGTTAAATGTTCATTCACTAAAAACCATTTAAACTGTCTATTAAAGTTCTAACTGGATTTATTCTTTCTTTTTTATTTTCTTGTGCTTACTCATAATACAATGTCACTACTTGATGACAAATAATATTTCATACTGTGTATGTAACATCATTGTGTTGCAGAATCCCCCAAATACCTCAACAATGTCTTTGTTGCGCTATTCTTCCCATTTAGCACTTACAAGCTTTTATAGTAACAACCAATAAATCAAAAAACGGAGCTCTTAATATGTACAAATGTTAAAAAAAAAATCAAGAATTTTTGCTAGTTTGCAGTTCATGTAATGCCATCTTGTCCATTCTCTTCCTCTTTCTCTACGAGCTGTCTAGAACAGTAAACTTTGATCCATAAATAATAGTGTATTCATGCTTTTAAAGGCTTTTATATGCATTTATGGTAGGTAAAGGTTGGAAGAGGTAGTTGNATACCTGCAGAACAGAAAGGACTCTATCGTGATAAATAGGATCATGTTTCATGTACTCGTGTTAAAGGTTTAACCAGATAACTACATTTACAACTGATTCAATTGAATTAATATTTTGTAGTGAAATACTTTGTAAATTTTAAAACCAAATTAATGTTCCACTCTTCCTGGTTTACTGTCATTAACATGGTTTATGCTATGAAAAAGCCCACAACGATCAAAGACAAAGGATCCAAGACCAATAGACTAAAGTGCTACCAATGGAAGAGGTACAACGTCCTTATTTTGTGCAAAGGGATTGATCTATTTTAATTTTTTTTAGATTAAAATTTCTATCAAATTGGTATAAATACTGCATAAGAATTATAGCACTCTTCATTATTTCCACTTAGAGACAAGTTTGAATACAACAACGCACATGCAAGCTACACTACATTACACAGTGCATAAATCTCACCTTTTTCCTTTGTTACCATTTCTAAGGAATTAGTTCGACTAAATTCTACAGAAATCCTGTGCAAGATGAAAAAAAAAATTGTTAAAGGTCTATAAAGATAATAGTTACCCGATTAAACTAAATCTCATCAAACATGAGTCATAAAACGCGCCACAGAAAGCATACTGGTACTTCAGAATGTTCTGAAAAGCTTCACCTGTCATCCGGCACTTCACGTTGCTTTTATCAGAATGTGATGGCTCTGGTTTATACTTTCTTAATTCTTGGAGTCTTTAGGTTGAATATGAAACCTGTTTATCAAGCCTCGTGATTTTAGGAAACAAAGTTGGAGTAGAAGCAGCAGCACCACTTGCTGTGGATAATCAAATTCTACATGAGCTTTTTCTCCTCCCAAATTATCTGCCAAGCCACCCTGAAGTGCTACGTTAAGAGATCAATAGCACTTGGTTTTCAGGCGGACACCCTTTCCAATAGAAATAGTAACTGCTCTCCCTTTTTTCACTGTTGGACTTCAATTAGTATCCTGACTAAAAGTGGGGTTTCCGTGATGCAAGCATGAATGTGGATACATGAATTTCTGATTTCACTACTGAATAATGCTACTATTAACATTTCAAGTCATTATAACCAAACAGTGACAAGTGTTAAATGTTCATTCACTAAAAACCATTTAAACTGTCTATTAAAGTTCTAACTGGATTTATTCTTTCTTTTTTATTTTCTTGTGCTTACTCATAATACAATGTCACTACTTGATGACAAATAATATTTCATACTGTGTATGTAACATCATTGTGTTGCAGAATCCCCCAAATACCTCAACAATGTCTTTGTTGCGCTATTCTTCCCATTTAGCACTTACAAGCTTTTATAGTAACAACCAATAAATCAAAAAACGGAGCTCTTAATATGTACAAATGTTAAAAAAAAAATCAAGAATTTTTGCTAGTTTGCAGTTCATGTAATGCCATCTTGTCCATTCTCTTCCTCTTTCTCTACGAGCTGTCTAGAACAGTAAACTTTGATCCATAAATAATAGTGTATTCATGCTTTTAAAGGCTTTTATATGCATTTATGGTAGGTAAAGGTTGGAAGAGGTAGTTGACTGATTTTCACTTTTATCTACTTTGATTTCAGTAAAGGGCTTTGTCACTCTGTATACATAAAGGCTAATGCACCCTTTGGTTTGTAGAATGTACTGAAATGTTTGCAACCCTCTTGGTATCAGGTCCAAAATGTGAAGCATTACTGTTAAGAGGGTTATCTTTCTAATGTATTTGTATGTATAGTTTACACCTCTGTGAGGTCTAATAAAGGATTATGGTTAATAAAAAATGTGTTGAAAATTCCTCATCCTCATAGATTCCGCAGTAATTTGCATTCTTCTTTTCCCTGGCATACACATTTCAATTCTCAGAATACACCAAAATGAGGACGTATCTTAACAGGATGGGCAGGCTTCACTCCTAAGATAGGAATGAGATGGATTGTTAACTAGTGGCTCGAGAGCCTTTAGAAAATGTAACGTCAGCAGAAGAAATTATGGAACCTATAGATAAAATTAATCGTAATGAATGAACAGGAACACACTGTATTCACCCACAGATGAAGATATCTGAACTCTCTTATACAGCCACTCAGAAGCTTCTTGCTAAATGAGAATTAAGTGGTAGCTAAAATATACTGACTCTTCCAAAGATATCCAAGGATATTAAGGAACTACAAACTACCAGATCTTATATCTCTATCACATAAACTGTTCTCAACAACAGAATCTGGGGGTATGTGAAGTATTATATGACAAATATGGTATCTTGCAGGAAAAGGAAGACACTGTGAGGCTGGGAGTTCTTTGAATGAAAGGACAAGCATGTGGTCAAGAAAAATCAGGGTGATCCTGGATTTCCAAAATTGTTGGAAATTAGGTCCTTCATCTAAAGTTCTTAAAAATATTAAACTGTCATGGAATGAGATGGAAGTTCTTCATATGTGCACAACGCTGATTAAAAAGCAGAGCAGAAGAGATAGAATCATAGAATAGTTTGGATTGGAAGGAACCTTAGAGATTATCTAGTTCCAACGCAAAACCCATCAAATCCACGTATTCTTTCTCTGATTTTTTGAAAGAAGACTCTCATAGAGTAGGGTTCTTCACTGTCTCCTAACAACAGGCAGTTTCTTTAATTTCTTTACACTCACTGGTTTTCTTTATGCAGCTGGATCTTTGCTTTTCAGGTAACACTGTTAAGGAGTTGTCACCACCACGTGTTAAAGTTAGCCTCCTAGAAAGGATCCCTATAACCACATTTAGCCAACACAATATATTCAAGATAATTATACTCTGTAGATGTGTATTTAAATTCTCATGTGAAAGTACTTTTCCAATGTATTGACAAATTATTAGTTCTTAAAATGTCGTTTATTACATATCTTGTCCTAAAGCTATCCTTTCTGGCACAGCTTGAGTATTCATCAGTAATGTAAGTGCCTTCTTTCTCTCTCTGTTTCTTCTTTCAGCGGTTCTTTTGTGTGCACGAGTTTCTTCATATGAGTGCTAAACATTCTGTCCCCATCCCTCACGTTCTACTAATTATCACAGAATCACAGAATTATAAGGTTGGAAAAGACCTGGAAGATCATCCAGTCCAACCATATCCAATACTTCCCAACTAAACCATGTCCCTCAACACAACATCCAGACGTTTCTTGAACACCCCCATGGTCGGTGACTCCACCACCTCCCTGGGCAGTGCACTCCAGTGCCTGACCACCCTTCCCGAGAAGGAATATTTCCTAATGTCCAGCCTGAATCTCCCCTGGTGCGATTTGAAACCACTGCCTCTAGTTCTATCACTGTCTACACGAGAGAAGAGGCCGACCCCCAGCTCACCACAACCTCCCTTCAGGAAGTTATAGAGAGCAATAAGGTCAATTATTATCAATTATATATCCACAGATACATAGTAAACCTTATTTTACATCTGAGAAGCAAGAAACTACTTCCTTTGTGCATAAGCACTAGTTGACACTTGAAACAGGCACAGATTTGAGATTCATTCAGTATCCTTTCTATGGCTATAATGTTTTGGTTCTGTCTCTGGTGCAAATTCTCAGCAGAAACTTAAGGCTATGCTCGGCATGCAAAATGTTCTGCTCTCTAAAATAAGACTTTAAAAAAAATGCATAATTTTCATGGCTTGATATCTTTCAGTAACACAGAAGTCAAGGAAAGCTCTCTACCTTCCCAGCAATGGAAGTCCTAAAAGTTTCAACATGCTTATTACATGTGCCATCGTGGAGATATTCACAGCTAGTAGGGTAGTTCACTGTTCTAGTTGTTATTGATTATAACAAAAATAGTCTGATCTCTCCCCCTGGAATCCCACAGATGTGAAGCAGCCGAAAGTCAAGATTTTTTGTATAATGAAGAATTAAGGACAACAGACAGGAAAGGAAAGTCACATACGCCAGTGGAGTGGGAACCTACATGTTAGAAAGTATCAGGCTGCTATGAGCAAGAAAGAGGAGCAGTGATATCAGAGAGAAAACAGCCAGAGAAACTGCTGCATAGGGAACGGCTGACCCACGCATGGCCGGGGTGACTGACCAGAGTATCTCTGAGGAAGTTAAGCAGGTTCCTCTCCTCGTTGATTTTAACAAATCCTTTTTTGCTTGCTTGCTTTCAGCCTTGCCTTCTCGTTTTGTACCTTTTCCTCCACCCCTCTCCTAGCTGCTCTGTAGCTTTACTTCTCTAACTTGTTGCAGCAATTGTAGTTCAATATATTCAGCCTGGTGAGCTTCGGTTAATTTGTCACTCACCTATCTAACATGACAGACACAGAGCCTTTAGAGGGCTTTGAGAGGAGACACAGCTCCCCAGCTTCAGGACAGATGAATGTGTGACAGCTCAAATATGATGCAAGTCTGACTAACAGAATAATACCACTCATATATATTATGTGCAGTAGGCGACAGCAGCTCTGAATATTTCAATTTTACATTCCTTATATCAGAAAACTAAAAATAGTTCAGCGATAAGCCTGCCTAAGAGGCCTATCCAAAACCTAGTGTGATCTAGTGGAAACCTCTCCTTTCATAATAATGGAACAAAAGAATGATTGGAGGTTGACTGGAGTTTGGTTTTCTTTGTTTTATGAGAAAGACATAAAGCATGACTATTCTGCAAAGCACATATTTTTACAGTCCATCAACCTTCTAACACAGAAATGAAAACACAAGTTGGGAAAAAATCATCTACAATCTGTCTGAATGCATTCATGCCATTGAGTTCGGAGAGGAAATCAAGCCTTTCAGTTTTTGGTGTTTTGTTACTTGAACAGGTTATTGCTCTCCTTACATTACCAGCTAGAGGGTCAGCTCCTACATATAACTTTTCAAGGAAAAATCCTGAGTTTGTGCACAAGAATAAGCTGTAAACTCATCCTTCCCCACATTACGAAAAACACACTCATGGTGTGGCACTGAGCTTTAGAGGTAAATCATTCCATGGCTCATGCACTAGGCAACATTCCTGTCAGCCCATTTTACACGCCAGATGTCTTAGAGGAAATGAGATCCTGGAAAGGAAATCCAATAGAAAAGACGACTAGATTTAGTTCGTGAAAACCTGATCAAGTTCTTTTAGTACAGGAAAAACTACAGGCCAAATGGTGCAGGTCTTAAATTGAGCAAAACTCCCACTATAGTCAAGAACTTTACTGATTAGAAGTCACAGATTTTGGCTTAATGTCATGGGTACAAGACAGATCTGAAGGACTGTGCAGTTACTGAAACAAATTATATTGATAGTACTATCATAACATTCCTTACAATAACGAGGCTCACACACACATAGGCAGGGGAAAAAGGGAGGGGGAAAAAAAAGAAGAAATAAATTAATTTCACCATTAACTTAAGTGGGTTTCAAAGAAAGCTACATTGGATACATGAAAATGCTATCTGAAAGTTAATACGAAGAACAGCACATGGCAGGCATCAGTCAGTTAGGAAAAAAACCCTCTATCTCCATAGCTAAATTAAAAAAATGATCATCATTCTTATAAAACTATGAATTAAAAAAGTAAGAACAGAAAAGTCCACCATGGGGGTGGAGAGACACTATGAACTTAAAATGAGTTTGCAAAAAAATAATTGTTTTGGTCTGCTCAAGGCATGTACTTCCAATATGTCAGCAAAAGGAGAAGTGTAATTGCTGAAAAAAAAAATTAAAGAAAGAAATATTTTACATTTCGGTCAATAAAAAGATCACAGAATCACAGAATGTTAGGGATTGGAAGGGACCTCGAAAGATCATCTAGTCCAATCCCCCTGCCGGAGCAGGAACACCTAGATCAGATCACACAGGAACGCATCCAGGCGGGCTTTGAATGTCTCCAGAGAAGGAGACTCCATCACCTCTCTGGGCAGCCTGTTCCAGTGCTCTGTCACCCTCACCGTAAAGAAGTTTTTTCTCATATTCAAGTGGAACCTCCTGTGTTCCAGCTTGAACCCATTGCCCCTTGTCCTATCACTGGATGTCACAGAGAAGAGCCTGGCTCCATCCTCCTGACACTCACCCTTCACATATTTATAAACATTAATAAGGTCATTCCTACTACATTTTTTATCCTTGCTGTGTTCCCTGACAATGTATGGCAGGGATATGGTTAAATGACCTCATTTCAGTTACTATCAGAATGTGCAGGAGGATACCAACAGTAAAAAAAAGATGGAGTTCATCTATCTTGATTTTCAAATTGATTAGGAAAAAAAAAAAGAGTGAGGATGTGGTATCCCTAATCCTGAATGTTTAGGAAACCACAATACCTTGATTTATTTCTTCTTTATCTGTTTCATTATTTATTTTTACGTCTTTGTAATTCGCAAAAAAAAATTATTCTCTTAAGGCATACTCCAATGGAAAAAAAATTGTCCTCCTATTGAATTTTTATGTTTTCACTTGTGGGTGTAAAGATTTTCAAGGAAGAGACTGAAAATGTCTTACACATTTCTGCAGAAGGAGATTCTAAGATGCTTGACCAGAAGAAGACATCTCCAAGTAAACACCTGAATTAGAGTAAAAATCTCAACATTTAGCACTTGCAAGTCCAATGAAATACCTTTTGTCTGGTCTTTTTCATTTGAGGGCACATTTCTTGTCCCTCACCGACAGTGAGGAGAGTAGTTAAGTGCAAACTTGCAGGGCTTAATACAATTGGGGAATATTTATTCTGAGAAGTTACAAATAATTCAGGAGACAGAAATGTTGAAGAAGGAAATCTAGTTAGAAACATGATCGTGTTGCTGAAAAAAAATAAATTACAGAGAAACATAAATAGCTTCTGTCAGTGGTTTTGCTGGAATTTTAAAGCACTTAAAGAACAATTCCATAAATGTAACCAACGGTGACAAATTTAAAGGGTCAAGAACTAGAGCTGATATCCTCCAAAGACTTTTAATAAGAAATAAGAGCTTAATTCACTAGAACCATTTGAATAACCCCAGCTCTTGGCACTTACCAGTCGATTTCAATTCCCTGAGTTCTAGTGTTCTTAAAGCATTTGGCTTTAAGGGGATTCAGGGCTACAGTAACCAGGCTGCCAGTTTGGAAAGGCTAGTTTGGAGATGGTTTTTTAATTAGTTTATTTTTTTTTTTAAAAAGTCAGGCAGAAATGCTGGAAAAGGCAAAGGGAG
>VZTO01007034.1:59735-79171 GCA_013400615.1 Syrrhaptes paradoxus
AGAAAAGAAAAAAGGTGGAGGGATAGAAAAGGCACAGACCAAGATTTTCCTAGTGCTGGTTATGTATGTGGAAGGATCACTTTTACCTTCTAGTGACAGAAATAAAAACCAGAGTAGATCTTTTAAGTAAATGTACTTTAGTATTCCACAATAATACTTCCAACCGCTGCACCTTAAATGTAGTACAATTGCAGATATTTATTGCAATTTTTGAATTTTTCAAACTATAATGAGAAATATTTGACGATCAGACATATCCTTTCACTTTACACACTAAAAAGACATGCAGAGGATGTTTCAGCAGGTGGGGAGGGGAGAAGAATGTGATGGTGATGTTGATGTTACAGTGGCCAAGCTATAATAAATTACTAGCAATAACCAAAATATATCAATAGGGGAGTTGGAATAAACTTCAGAGTTGTATTAGAAATATATAAAAGATGGTTTTCCTCATCTATACAAAATAATTTCCAATTTCTGACATAAGAGGAGGGGGTAAGAGAGCTGGTACTGTTCACCCACAAGAAGAAAGGTTCAGGGGAGATCTTATGAATGTGTATAAATGTCAGATGCAAGGCAGCAAAGATGACAGACCCAGACTATTTTCGGTGGTAACCAGTGAAAGGAAATAAACAATGGAACGTAAAACAATGGAAATGGCACCCCAATGTAAAAAAAAAAAAAAAAATTACTGTAAGGGTAGTCAAACATCAAAACAGCTTGCCCAGAGAGGTTGTGAAGTCTTCACCCTTGGAGATATTCAAGCCCAACAGTCCTGGACAATGTGCTGACCCTGCTTTGAGCAGGGAGGATGGTTCCTTCCCACCTCAATGATTCTATGATTTCCTAAAAACAGAATAAAATAAATTAGGTTCTCTGGGGAAAATTATAGTAGCTAATTAAAGTACTTCCTTGAATTTATATTTACCAAAGGAAGTGCAATGAAATTACAGATACTTTAATGAGATATTGATAAGTGGAGAAATCCAAACAGCAAAGTTTTCTATGTCTCTGTCCAAAATCACCAGTCTTACTGATTCTAAAAGAACTTTTAAAGCAATAAATAATTTGCATTTCTGGGTGTAAAAAATAACACAGAGTATGATCTAACCAATTTAGCTTTATATTTGGATGTATCAGACTTTAGATATTGTTATCAACATCTGCAATGGGTTATCCTTAAGTAAATGAAGAATATGACAGAGCACTGAGATGATTTATTTATATTAGAGCTGTGTAAATCCCAGCAGTGAAGTGAATTAAATGCAGACATTTTACATTGAGATGAAGATTATAAGGGACCAACTGTATTTCTGGTGTCCCTAGCAAAATAAAAGGAAATTAGAAAGAGGAGAATTAAAATTAGCAAAATATTGGAGAATCATAAAAATTACAAGAAGAAAATTCCACCGCTTTCAAGAAGATTTTTTTATATTTGATCAAAACACACATTCCCATGGTGGATAAGCCTTCCTTCCATAATATTTTTTCACATCTTACTTGACCTACATTTGAAACCAACAACAAAATACTCATATTTCCACGTTGACAAATTAATACAATTATCCTAGAAGTTTCTAGTCCAATGTCCTTGAAAGCACTTTCATGATGAAGAAAGCAGCAACCAGCTGCTGCTTCACAGATGCTGAAAAACCATGGAACAAATGATATTGATTGTAATGATATGTTGCAAAAGCAACAGCAGTGGAGCACTTCTGTTGAAGACAGCCTTCCTGTTCAACAGAAGACCAAGCACAGTCTCTTCTTGTTCTGTACAATATGACTGCTACAGATTGCAAATCTCCTAAAAACACCAACAGGGTTTCTGACTAAAATTGAAAAGAAATTAGAAGAAATCCAGCTAAGGGCCAAACAATATGAGCTAAGACTCCTGTGTTAGTGGAAATTACATAAGATCTCAGTCAGCTAGTAGGAAATAGGAATTGCAGTCAGACAAACACTAAGCACAGATTTCTTAAATTTAAGTTAATTTACTAAAGTTATTTTCCTTAACTTCTGCTGCTTGAGACTAACTTCCACTGACTGCTATAGATCTTACTTCTAAATAAAGCTGACTTCCTCAGTTCTAGAAGAACTATCATTTTTGCTTAAAACATGTAAGCATATTTGATTGAAAACTGGCGATTTCCTGCAACACAGAAGACTTACCAGGTTTGTTGGANTTACATTTTTCCACTAGAGAAAAAAGTATTCTTGCACAAGTGTTTGGTGGCCTAGATTAGAAACATAATTTGACATGGTGCAGAATAAACTCATACTAATCTTGAAGGAAATATCGGATGTTGAATCATTTTAGGAGAAATAAGTCATTGAATCTCATGGCTAAATTTTATGCACATGGAAATATTGACACTGACAGTAATACTTTTTTGAAAAAAAAGAGATACTGAATTAAACTTCTTTGTGGAGTATCTCAAAATTTATCACATTCATACAATCAAGGTAAATGTGTAGACTGATTACCACTGCTAGTTTATGTGACAGTTCTCAGAACAAATCTGAAATTTATAAACTGGGATTGTTTCCAAACATAGACCTTACATTCTATACAAAGTACAATTAAGTTTCCGAAGTGAATCACTGGGTAGGTAAATAGTTTTAGAGAAAAGAAGTTCACATTCCTTGGTGAGAGAGCATTACACAGTTTGGATCACCTCCCTTTGAATCGTCAAGGACTATTGGCTAAACCAGAGAGAAATGCATTTATAAGGAAAAGGGAGAGTAAAAAGTGGGAATAAATGAACACTTATTTAAGACAAACGTGAATCACCAAGAACAAAAATCATGTCATCAAAAAGGACACGGGATTCCCATGGGATTCTTTCTCAAAGGTAGTATGAGCTCTAGAACAAAACCTGTCAAGGATAGCTTTTCCCTTATGAAATGCTTTAAAATATTTCCTCCAATTACAAGTTTCTTACTCCATTTTCAATCATTTTTTTCTCTTTTCATATGTACATATAATTCACTCTTACCATGTCTGGAATTCATTACTGCTTTAGTTGATTCTTACACTTTTAGCGACTAGAAAAATTGCTCAGTAAGAGTTATTATGGGCAGACAAAAGAGATAGACCTCTAGTGTATGTATTCCAAATTAAAGAAAAAAGGACATAATGAGTCAGAGTGACAAAATAATGCAAGAAACTAAATCTAGCAGTTGGATCCACAATCTAACAGGAGTTATTTTAATTATTGTTGGCACAAATTATGACTAAATAGATTATTTATTAGCGAATTGTCATAACTATGCATTCATCCAAACAGACAGAAATGTCAAAAAATGACAAAACATATTAAAATATAACACAATTCTGGGATTAGAAACCGATTTCACTGAAGCAAAGACAATAAAAAATAAAAGGCGTTGATGGACATAGCTATGAATAGCTTAGAGATTACTAGTCATAGTGATCCTGCAACCTTCCCCTGCAAGCTTTTTCGGTGTCTTTGCATAACCCTGGAATCCACAAAATTCAAAGAAAACAAACAGATTATTCTACTAATTAAAAAATAGCCAGACACAGTGCAAATACTCTTCTGACTAGCTCTTTGATGTTCAACAGAAACAAATTAAGATCTCATAAAAAAACTTAAGGGGAAAAAAAAAGTCTCTTAATTACAGAATAAAAAAATTAAACTGTCATAAATTAAATTCTGTCATAATGAAAAGCAAACTTAAATTACAAGAAGAAAAAAACACTCCATAAAGAAAATGAGTGTCATCACCTAGATGAAGAAGACTCAGTCATATAATCTTACATAGAACTTTCAAAAAAGAGCTGGTGGGGCTTTTCCATTTTTCTGGGTAATATTAGTACTCTTTTTTTCCTGCGTAGACTTCTAGTAGCTTTCTAGATTTCTTACAGTCATCCAGATTCACTAGAAAATAGCAACAAACAGCTATAGAGGAGTTAATATCCTGTCTCATAAAAGTAATATATTTAAAAACCATAGTAATTCCAGGAGGAGTAAGTATTTATGCTTCCAAGTGCTATGAGTTTAAGCAAGGTTCAAATACATGGTTTTGGACTATAATTAAGCACTTTTAAATGAGATTTGGAGCCCAATTTAGACCAAAGTCTAAATTTGTATCTAAACAGCTCTGGTCCTCCCAATGTACACTGATCCAGTCTGATTTAGTAAAGATTGAATTTTTGGCAGGTTTGTTGTTGTTGTTTTGGTGGTTTAACTAATTAAAAATATTTTGGAAATAAACCAGCACATAAGCATGTTGTAGGAGATGTTAGAATAGTATAAATTAAGTGTTTGAAGTGTTTACGTTAATCGTTTGGCTAGGAATAGTTAGGACCTTGCACAAATATACAAAGCTATTTTCTTCTCTCTTTTAGGTGGCTAGACCAGCTAGTCATACGAGTTCTCTGTCAGACTGAAGAATCCTGCAAGAATAACTGTGGATATACCTACAGTGAGGAACAAGCTTGTGCCAAGATTCATGCTCTACTATAATTTGCCTTGACAGAAAAAGACTTTGGTCTCTGGTGTGTTCACTTATGTATAAGAAAAAAATCCCACTTTGCAAAGAGCATCCTAACATCTTGAATTGCATTAAAAAATTATTTAACAGAATCTAAGAGCTCTTCTAACATTCTTTGGTAGAAGGATACACAAAAGAATCAATAACATAAGAAGCATAAAATGTAGTTTGTGACAATTTTTATAAAACACAAAGGAACAAGTCCTATAAAACACTGTTTTCCTCATTAAAATATTCTTATATTGGTTTCATAGAGAAATAAATCTTGAGTGATCATGATACAGGTAGAAGTGTATCTATCTTTTTCTAACAACTTTGAACCGGCTGCATAATTCAAGAAATTGGGTAAGGTGTAGAGGTGTCAAAGACTGGAAGTTTCTACACGTTTTATGTAATAATAGTGGGTAGAAGAATGAGATCTTCTTCATGCTCCCATAGGCAGATGGGCTCCAGTCTGAACTATAAACATAAATGGGAAAGTTCTCAAGGGGCAATTTGGTTGGTGTTTTTTCCTGTGTAGTCTACAGTATTGATGAGTCAGCATGTTACTATCGTTAAAATAGAACTGAGGGGGCCAGAGCTGGACACAATATTCCAGATGCGGTCTCACCAGGGCAGAGTAGAGGGGGAGGAGAACCTCTCTTGACCTACTGACCACCCCCCTCAGAAATGCAGACTTTTACATCGAAACAGACTAATTCAAACTCCTTTTTTTCAGAATACAAATGTAAGTGCAAAGATGGGCACATAAAATACAGTTTGCTCGATGAGGTACGGTTGACTGAAGATAAACTAAGTAGTCTAAGACGACAAACACAAGGGCCAGGCATTGTGGCAGACATAGCAAAGCCTTCTAAAGGCAGCGTGAGGTTACCAAATCTTTAAAAAATGACATAAGAATTTCATCTATACTCTGAAGTCCAAAGCTATTCTTTGGCTTATGATACTAACAAGCTTCTCTGCTTACAGATTTCCCTTGAATCTACCAATTGGTCAATAATTATAACCAACTGGTGAATATTTCTAATTCTGCTATTTCATTTTTTCCTAGTAGTCTAGCATTTACACGGCACGTTCACCATCACCACTGCTTTTTTCTTCATTAAGAAGCTAATATTGCTTGAGGAATCTTCCTTTCTCTTTCCACTTTACTGATTAATTGGGAATCCTTTAATAGAGTTACATATGGACTGTTTTGCAAAAGGTCTTTTGGAATAAGAAACTTTGCTGTTGGGAGGGAGGCTTGGTTTCGAGTGGGGTTTTGTTTGTTCTTAAGCAGGGAAAAGGACGGCTCAACTAATTTTAAGCATCATGGAATGGCAAATTATTCCCATAAGAACAGAACATTTTATTCAGTAGGAAGAATCCTAAGAAAGGACATGATGATGACGAACACACCTATCATTATCTTTTGTTAGAATGAACTATACATGCATTACTCACTTCTGCTGCTGTACAAATCCTTAAGACATACGTACTTTTCTATGCAGTTCCTCCAAATGAAATTCTGAAATTCCTTTCAAAATAACAAACAGCAGAAAACATTTTAAAGTTTTCCCAATGGTGAAATTTAGTTGTAACACAAATAAATGCAACTTTTAATTCTATAAATACATAGACTATAACTCAACAGAGGAATGAAAAGGTTATTCTGGATCTTGGGAAAAAAAAATCAGTAAAAGTCACCTACTTTGAAGAGATTCATCCTCACCTCCTTCTTGTATGTTCTCCTGTTGTATAAACAGGCAATTACTTTAAATTTTCCAACTATTTAGGGCTGTCCTCCTGCACAAGTCCAGAGCTGCCCCATGATAAGCAATATAGTGCCTACTTCATGCTAAACCAACTTGCTGATTCTAGGTGATTACCAGTTCAGCATGGAGGAAAAATGAATTGGTACCAGGCAAGAGTCTTAATTTCCTACAGTCAATAATGAAGTGTGCTAATTACCTCTGTTATGTCCTGTGAACTGATCAGAAGCTCTTTCCATTAATAGAAGAGGAAATCCCCTTCAACACCTGCTTGTTGGATTAGGGGTGGGAGAGGTTGGGAACTAAAACACTTAAGTATTTAAAAAAAAAATCTATGCCTGCGAAATTAAAACAGGTTCACCTACATCTCTGACACCATGCATAATACTGTTAACTCTGTTGCCAGAATGGATCTCTCAATTTTTTTTCTAATTAAAAAAAAATTCTACTATATTCAGTTATTTATATCAAGGCAAGAAAATGCACATAAATCCACAGTTTTACATTCTGTAGAGATCAGAAAGACGGTCTGCATTTCCCTCTCTGCTACTGGAGGTTCACAACAGTGAACACACATGTTATGAAGAGTTTGGGGTTGGTTTAAAATCAGTTTTCGAAAGTCTCAGTATTTGTGGCTCTTGGTTCAAATGACAAGTATCTTCTAACTGCACTCAAAAAGGACTGAAATACAGCTCTTTGTATAAAATTTATAAGATCCAAACTGAAAACAAAAATAAACCACCACCAAACAGCCTTTGAAAATAAGCAGTATGCTACTGGGCAAATTAACATTGACGAGGTTTTTTTGTGTAATTTTAAGATTCAGTAAAATGACTTGTTAAGGTTACTCAAATGCTCTCTCTTGCACTGCAAAGTTTTTCATTTTTGATAATAGTAAAAAAAAAAATTGACTTTTTCTAAGATATAGCTATTTCATTTATTATTCAGCCAATACTAGACATTAGGCTCAAACACTTGTACATGGCAATTGCAGTAGTTCCAAGGCCAAATAAAACTATTACAACTGTTTCACAACCCATTCCTAGAAGAATTCAAAATGGGTATGACACAAATTCCAGGCACATTATAATCTAGATTTTATTTAGTCACATATACCACATCAGATTTCAGATGTTAAGAGCTCATATTTCATTGTAACAAGATGCAATGTAGAAGCAAGCAGACTTTCTCAAAATAATTGTCATTGCTCTGTAAGCAGTACTAGCTTGTTATTTACTAAAAATACAAAAAGCCAATTTGATAAACAATGATAAAATGTAGAAGCTGGTATATTATAACATTTTACATTTTTATTAAAAATTTAAAGTTTTGGGATGAAAAGAAAAAAATGCAGACATCAGATTCTTTCACAGACATCAGCTTATAGACACAGGAGACAACCAAACAGACACTGTAGCTGGACTTTCCAACTGACCCAGGTCAGTTCTTATTTTAACTATGCTTTGTATTAAATGAAAGAGAAGCATCTGAAAGCCAGCCATGTATGATATATGCTGCACACCTGTGGGTACTATAGCTTTAGATCAGCAGCAGCTCTTGCCACATACACCATTATTGGGTGGATAGCTTGTTCCTCAACTCTTCATATACTAACATATAAAGAGAAAGGTTTGCAGCCGATGGCAGCTCCAAAACACTCCTCCTGCCTAGGCTGGTCTAAACGAAAAGTACCATTGGAGAGCATACATGGCTTTTGCTTCATTAATTGAACAAAACAGTACAAATACTGAATGTAACGGAAGAAGACAAGTCAACAAAGGGAAGTTGGATGAGAAGTATAAAACCATATACAACTGACTTTCAAATTTGTCTCCTCTGTAGCCAGGCAATTCAAGTCAAAGAAAAGACACCGCTTCAATTGCCCAGAGGCAAGTAGAGGCTCCACAGCAAGGAATTTAAAGGAATGAGAAGCAATAATTCTGTTTGCCAGAGATGCTCTGCCTGGAAAGGATTAAATACACTTTCCTCATTTGGGGAAAAGTGGGTATACCCAAAATGGCTCTTAATCAGAATCTGCTTAGTCCAGCAGGACATATTTTCCCATGAAATGTCTTACCAAGAAGTTACTTTGGCAAGGCCGTCTGCTTTTCCCAGAAGTTTAGCAGTGAACAGTGATTAAAAATACCACAGTTCCAGCAGCGCTGGTCCATTCTTCTACATAACATCCTTAGTCTGTGGATTAGCATGGTATCATTGCCTGTCTTCAGCAGGAACCATTACTATTCTTTCCGTTCTTCCTTAACGCCATGCAACACCTCTTAGCAGCACTCACATTTCTTCCTTGGACTTGTTGTAACAGCTACAAAGACAAAATGTATACTTGCTATCTGTGACTGCCATGGTGTTGTTGACTTGGCTAGACTATTAAATAACAATCCTGCTTTCTCCTTCACACCCTCTATGTTGCCCTCTATGTCAAAGACCAGCTGGAGTGCATGGAGCTCCACCTGGGGTCAGATGAGGAGCCAACAGAGAGCCTGTGGGTCAGGATCAAAGGGAGGGCTGGGACAGGGGACAGTGTAGTGGGGGTCTGCTACAGGCCACCTGACCAGGGAGAGCAAGTGGCTGAGGCCCTCTTCAGACAGATAGGAGCAGATTAATTATTTCAGCTGTAACAAAGTAGCAGTCTAAGATATTGTTAAATTTCAAGCATTTCAACTATTCAGTGAATCAATTTTGATCAAAAACTACGATAGATCACACCTTTACAACAGTCCTGCTTACTTATGTAGATTAGTTGCTTTTCTTAAATTGTCTTAAGAGGAAGTAAGGGTTTATAAACAACATAAGTGGACATCACATTTTCTGTGAACTTTGTTATACTGATCTATCAAAAGGAACTAATCTGTGCTGCTCAACAAACACACAAAGAAATAAATTATCCATGTTAAAGAAATGTTTAAGTAGTTACAAACAACAGTGGGATTAGAAGGATTATAGACAAGGTTACTCCTTAATGAGAGTCACTTTAAAAGAGTGAATTCATCAGCCAATGAAGTAGTTTCCATTCAATCTGTAATATATATAAAGTGGGCACAGATAGAGAACATATTAACGTACAACTGGAAAAGCTTTCTTAAAATTTGAAAACTGTGTAACTTCTATGCAAGCATTAAGTAACTAAGAATGTGTATCTCATCATACATGTTAATTCTCTCTCTCGCTCTTTTTTCTCAAGGTTTTCTACTCTCAGTTTCAAAATCTCTGCAAAAGGTAGAAGATGAAGATATGTTGCTAACCACATTAAATCTAGGAAGAATTCTTCAAAATGGAGATAGAACTGCGAACAGAGGACCTATACCTTTGCTGAAGCATTATACAACTGAAGAAAGCAATGTTTTGGATGAAGAGGATGAGAGAAACAAGAAGGTTTGGGTTAGATTTCACTTTTATGTTTTGGTTTAATTGTAAAATGCAAATACTCTTTATAGCCCTTTAGAAAACAAGTACAATAATTTAAAGAAATAACCTGATGAATAGAAAAAATAGTTTAGCATACTATTAGAATAAATTTTCAACAGTAAGTCTCTAATTCTAAGATTTTTAAATGTGTAATTTGGAATAAATTGCACAGCTGAATAAAAAAAAAATCTTCACAAAACTATACGTAGCCAAAACTTGTGGTGATAAAAGACTATATTTATGTTTGATTCAGCATGTTCCTATATACAGCAACAGGTTTTTACCTCCACCAAATATAAGACTCATTATTTCATCACATTCTTTACCATAAAATCATTTTGGCCCAAGATGTAAGGCAGGTCATTACTTTTAAAATGTCACCTTGAAAGATAAAATACTTGCACTGCTAAGTATAAAGTATAAAAAGTGAACACAACTGACTTTAAATAAAGATAAACTGCTACTCTCATTTTCCCTTAAAACAGGACACAGGTTCCAGACATGATTTCTTAAATCTTGTTGTGCCAGTCAACTTCGGTAGAAAGCAACTACCGTATCTTGCACTGAAGGGAGCCATGGCTTTTCCAGCTGACACTGAAATACCAAATATTGAATCAATACAGGAAAGAGAGACTACAGATGAAGAAAATACAGCTAAAGTCCCTATAGGAAGAAGAGATTTTGACAGTAAGTACATTTTAATTTTTACATTCTGATAAAGTATAATCAATGTCTCCACAACAATTTGATAAAGGTTCATTTAGAAACTCCATGTCATGCTTGGGATTTTCTAGGGCTGATCAAATCTTGATTTTGCAGTTTATATCTATTGTGATTTGGTGCACAGGGGAGGAAGTATTTGTCACATTAATATTTCCAGAGGCCATGATGGATTCTACTTCTTTCATGATTTAAACTTTGATTTTTTTTTTTCCTGTAGTGCTCAGGTGTATGCTGGGAAGAGTCTATCGACCTTGTTGGCAAGTCTGAAAACTACCCTTCTAAGTGACCTTGGAAGATTAAACATGACCTTCTTTGAAGATTAAACATTTTATTATTAATGTAATGTAATTTAAGTTATGGTGTTTTTGTGTAGCTATACATATGCATCCAAAAATACTTTCCCACTGCATTGTAGAGAGAAACATAATTCATTACCAGAAAATAATATAGCTGTAATTACTAATGATGGATTGTTATCAAAAAATAAAAGACTTCTGCATAATCAGACTTGAGTTTGTCTAACATTACACACAAGCTACTTCTCTGATTTCAGTATGGAAGGAAGCAATACATGAATTTCACCCTTTTCTTGAAAAATTTTTCAACTTCTGAACCAATGAATGTACCACGTTTGTCAAAACAAAACTTAGAGTTGAAAAAAGTGAGTTAATTTTGCCTGACCAGCAATCAACTTGTTCTTGCTTGCAGGTTTGGTATGTTTTCTTTTTCCACTGATTTTGCTGTCCAATTCCTTCGGAGGCTTGTTTGAAGTCTTAGGTCTTTTAGCATTTTTTTGCAAAGATGGTTCACTTTCCTTATCACAGATTACTTTGTCATTATCCAAATCCATCTGTTCATTCTTGGCGTTCTTTTTCCTTGGCTGACAACTCAGCTTTCCCAATTCTTTAGAACTTCTAGTCTGGTGAACATTTTCAGAAATAGTTCCAAGCCCCGGTACATCAAGACATGAATTCATACCTTCTGTCATGTAAGAATATCAAAAACATATGTGAAGAAATAAAAAGTTACCTGGGATTATGCATCCTTTTTCTATCAGAGGACTGTCATAGGATTTTTTTTAATCAGAAGTTATGCTTTATGAGTAAAACAAACCTGTGCTGGTCATTGCAGTCATATTTATTATGTGTTCATAAGGGTACTGCCAATTTAAAATGATATTGCTCCAAAACATGTAATAGCAACTAATTTAGGGAAGTGGATTTATAACTTTAAGATATTGGAAAAGATGCTTAGAGGACCTAGAAATTACATATAGATATGGTTTATACTGCAGTAAAACAATTTATTCCCCCTTTTTAATGGCAAAAATACAAATTTCACTTATTTTTTTGTGAAGTAAGAAGAAACATTATGTAATGTATGTAAAAGGTATTTTTTTAACCTCAAGATATCACCAGCACTTCTCTTTCAGATTTATATTTTCAAAGCATTAGCATCACAAATTTAATGCAAACACATTTAACTGATCATAGCATACACAATGCAATAAGACCTTTTTTTCTTGAAAACATATTTCTACTTGAGTTTTACTAAAGTCTTGTTTGATAACATTTGAAACATTAATTATCACATTTACTTATTCAATCCTATTACAGCTTACCTGTGAGGTATCCAGCTTTTAAATGTTGCTTTGGTGCAGGATGTGTGCAGGTTGGAATGTTGCTACTGCCAAGGAAATACTGACCCCGGATTTCACCCAACTGATTTTTATACGTACACGCAAACTGAGATTTGATTGAAGATGGCTTTATCTGCAAATAGCAATCTGGTATTAGATTTAACTATTTAGAAAAGAGACAACACCTGCAAGACGAATAAATTAATAAGTTTCCCCATTCTTCTCTCTTGAAAGCTTTTAGATCATGTAAAATACCAGAAAAATGAGTGCACTCACATAAAAAAAAATATTTATGAAAAAATATCCCATTTATTTACAGAAACATAGTTGTTGTTTCTGACTTAACATGTCTGTACATATATAGTTTTTCTTTGAACTCTGTATTCCCCTCAAGAGTTAAAAAGACCCAATTTTCTCAATTGTCCGTCACTCCCAAACTGCAATTTCTCTGTGCCAGATAACAGCCTGAGAAAGAAAGACAGATTTCACAGGGAGAGCTAGCCAGCCTGACACTCAACAATTCTATTATTGTTAGTCTACTCCGTACTTAAAACATTTACCATAAGCTAAGACTATATACACAGACATTTACAAGGTTTTGTACGCTTCTAGTTTATGCCTTAGCTCACCAAATCATTAAGTGTATGTCATTAACTTTATACTTTTTTCAGAAAGTGTTTTGAAGGAGAGAGAAGCTATACCCAGAACAAGCTTAATAATTTGAAATAATTAAAAATGCACTCTATTCTAGTTTAAACTTCAGCAACATCCTGTTGTACAATTACAATATTCAGAATATAAGGGGCTTACAATTTCTTTAAGCTTAAGGTTACCATAATACTAAAGAAAAACATTTTCCTGTATTTGCTGTTTCTTAAACACTTCACCCTTATCCTTTAAAATTCCCCCAATTCTTAATTATTGTTCAGCAAATGACGTGCATCCAAAATTATGCAATAACAATTTGCACAGAGCTCTATGACACATTCACGTTGCAAGAGGCAAATAAGCTACAATTTGTCCTGAGCTGATCGAGATATAATAAACACAGCATGAAGAACTTCAAACTTGGGCAAGACACCCTGACAGTTACTATTCTATAACCAACAGTACATCCAGTCATTTTTGTGGACATCAGGGTTTCTTTTTAACACCCTTATCTGACACTTCACTTACTCAGTTTGCAGGGATTAGAATACGTGGAGTCAAAGGACAGAAGCTCAAACATGGAAAAACTTGCAGCACAGACCCATCTGTCTTTTTCAGCTTCACTGAAGCTTGAAACATGCCTCAAAACTTCATTCTCTATTGCATCACATACCATTTCGTCATTCGCAAACCATACACAAAGCTCTACCAAACGACTGTTTCAGCTGATGCTAGTACCAATCCGGGGAGTATATCTAAATCAGGAATATGAGCCTAAATTCGTTGAAGCAGTCAAAAAGTCAAAGATGTACATTCACCAGGAAAAACAACTACTACATCGAGTGAGGCAGCAATTTGAATAGACTGAAGGCAGAACAAAATAGCAGTAGTGCTGAATTGAAAAGTTGTGTTTCACTGGATGGTTTCTAAAGAAAAGAGCAACTTAAAACTTGATTGCAACACACATAATGAAATAGCTCTTAAAAATAGTTCTTGGAGTTCTTTTACATTAAATTCTCTAAAATCCACTGCTTTGAGGGCACCATCCTAACGACCCACAGCTCTGGGAGGGCAAAAAGATGCTGGGAACTCAATTTGCTTATCAAGTAGTTGCACACAAATGGCACAAAAATTCAGACATATTATCCCTTCTCGTCTTCACAAGCAAGTAGGATGTTGCTGTTATTCTTATACAAAGAAAATCTGCTGCATTTCAGAAAAACCGGGTTGCTGCTACCATTTTTTCAGTTGAAAGAAATGATGACAGAATTTAAGACCCTGTTTCAGCACATGTAGGTAGTCCTCACAAGTGGATAAAGCACGTCCCTCTCCCACCTTGATTTCCGTATCTAGAGAAGTTTTCAAATTATTCAAGATGCCAATATAAAACATTCACTTTTATATGAAATATTAGTGGTGCATGCTCTATTTATTTCTAAGTTAGTTGATAATCTATTCCAGATCTCCTTCCAACATCTGCATACAGACAGTACTGCCAATATTTAGTCAGTAAGAATGTTGAGATTTGTTTTTTAGACACTGGAATGGCATAATAGAATTTGAAAACCTACATCAGTAACAACAAACACATGTTTTTATTTTCTAGCCAAACAGAGTACTATTTGGAAGAGGAAAAGAGATAGAAAGAGAAAATGTCTTTTCTCCACCCTTACCCTTGTCCTTTTAGAAAAAAAATCTTGAAGGTAAATTGAAAGATAAAGTTGGAAAAGGGAAAGGAGTGCAAAAGGAAGTGTAACAAAAAAAGAAATGGTAAGTATAATTGCCAAACCAAGGCATCGTGTTATTCAAACATGAAAAATGTCCTGAATAGCTAATAGGTAATAGCAAGCTTTTATTGTACTGCAACTACCAAATTTTTTTAGCATGACACTGTATCAACCTTTTGCTATCCCAAATTAACCTGCTACTGTTTTGAGAACATTTAGCCTCAAATCACCTCATTATTGGGTTTGAAAGTACTCAAAACTCACAGCTAAAGCTCCTAGGGAAGTAGTTGAGGGGTCTTGTAGAAACAAAAATGGTATTTTCTACGCAGCCATGGTTTATCACCTGACACTAATAATAAAGCCTTTCTTCGGACTGTGTGCTGAACATAACCTTTTTCTCCCCTTCCCCCTTCTCCTCCAGGTGCTAATTTTTAGCATACTCCATCCACATAAAAACTACCAGTCAGCTTAGTGTTCTCTCTCATTATATTCCGCTTAGAAATAAATATTTCCTGCTACAATAGATGAGAACACTACCTGAGGAAGAGAATTTTTTCTGTTTCTATGAATTTTCTGCTCACAATTATAGTGGGCATACAGAAAACTCTTGATAACTTCCTATTGATAGTTTTCCAAGTCACAGTTTATTTGTACTGGAATCACAGATAGGCAAAACAATTCTCTCAAGTAACAGCATTTACAGAACAGCAATGAAAAATAACAGGATTGCACGAAGCTAGATATTAAGTAATTTTATATAGGCATGAACAAGTCACATGAGAAAGGCAGACTGGATTTTTTTTTCTTTGTGGAGCTTTTTCCTTGGAAGGATTTCTATACACAGTAAAATTACAATGAACTTCAAGCATGCCAAGATTTGTTAGAGTTCTTAAGCCACAAATTCTTTTTAAAACTAAAACTACAGTTATGTTCCCAATTGGAGGGAAATAGTGCCTCATATAGGAAAGGCTGTCTCCAGTTACATTAAGAAAAAAACATGCCAAACTACTGAAAGTCCTTGCAGCTGTTTCAGGGTAAATGTGTTAACAATGCAGCAGGATTTCTAAAACAGTGTATCAAAAGGCCAAAAGAGTCCTAAGTTTACAAAAAAAAGATTTCTTACTCTCTCCTACATTGCATGCTCACAGCCTAATCGCTTTTGTTCCTTCTTTCTTAACGCCTCAATTCTCAGTTTCATGCAATCCCATTAGTCAGGAACAGTATTTTACCAACAACATGAAGGTCTAATTAATCTTTTCTGGTGCAAAAGAAAGATTAAAATCTTATTATGCAACATTTTTGTTGTCTTAAGTTGCTCTTTAACCTAAGCAAAAGCAGGAGATTGTAACAGTCCTTCCATTCCACTCTTACCAATAAGCAGGGCTCACGTAACCCCATCGAAATCAACAAAACGAGTAGTCGAACAATAGGGTATCTACCCATTTTGGATAAATGGAAGTATGATTCAAAGAAGCAGACATAAGTTTGGATTAACCCTTTTTAGATAAAATACCTCCCTCCTGTCCAATTAAACTTTCTACATATTTGTATAAAGCAGAAAGGAGTGATAAGGACAACTGACAGGAGATACAGCTCAATAAATGTAGACCTATAGACTTTCCAGAATGAAAGACTCCTTCCACAAAATACCATTCACAAATCGACACTTCACTTAAACAGTAGATAAACTTGGAACTCTAAATTGTCTCTCAAAGGAAGATTGAGCTGCTTATTATTATTCTTACCTTCTTCTGTTGGGGGGAATGAAAAAGTGCAACATGCCAGTTCCCCAGACTTCTTTCTCCTCAAGGTATAAGAGCAACAGCTTTGCCTCCTAACGAATGGAGCTATAGTTAGGTGATCTTTCTGCATCTCTTCCAGTATTTAAAAAGGATTGAAAGACAAAAATGCCTTTGTCTTTCACTGTTGCCAGGAATTTGTTTTGGCACAATGGAAATACCCACTGATTTATTTTATTTTTAAGCACCAATTCCAGTTCATAGCTACCCATTTACTCTATCCACTCTCCATATTTTTAGATACTGAACACATATGCATGTTGTACCCTAGGTGCAAATATTATCAGTCTGCACTCCTCCACGTAATTTGCAGAAATTGTGAGAGATCAGTTCCTCTTAAGGAAGGAGAGGGCATAATGATTTATGTTTTTCTTCTCTCTCTTTTTTTTTTTTCTTATTTACAGATGTATTTCTCCTTTCATTTCCTAGACTGTCCTAGATTTCTTTATTCAACACATACATCTTAATGGTACTCAGTGTACAACCAAACCCATCATCACCACCATGTTTTTCTTCCCCTCTCAAATATCATGGAAAAGGAAACTTTTATGGGACATATTCTACTGAGTGATCATGATTTGTACTATGGACTAGCCATCTAACCACCTCTCAGACAGAGTGTAGTAAAAAGATCCTTGATACAATTTTATGGAACTAATGGTACCACTGCACACGCTGCGTAAGAAACTTCTCAGAAGAACCACTGTCATTGAGAAGAAACATCATGTTGCTATTGTCTTACTCAAAAAACCTGTATGTTTTCTGAGTCCATTGTTAAAATGAGTGCATTACGCATAACATAATTCACAACTGTGAATCTTACAAGCAACCTGTACACATTTCAAGGTGGTCCTATGAATAATAATGATGACATATTCAGCGCAAGAAAGCGATAAATGTTACTACAGCATTTGAGATCTATGGTCATGGACATGGAATTCATTGTGCTATGTGCTGCACAGTAAAGACAGAACAAAATCTATTTCTACCAAGAGACATTACAATGCAAGACAAGAAATATATGGATTCATAGAGAAAGGAACTGAAATTAGTCATTGTAATGGGCATCCATCTCAAAACAAAGCACTGCTAAGTTTTGGGGAGAGGTTGATTTAAAGGTACTGAAAAAGGTTTTAAAGGAGGATAATGAGTTCCGCAGATACCTATAGGAAATCTCTTCAGCTGCAAGAGACAGTACAAAACAGACAGCTGGAAGAGCTAGTCTGAAAATTAACAAATGGAAAATGAAGACTGACTGCTACTGCACGCTGAATATAAGGAAGGACAGATATCTCAAAGCAGCAACTGAGAAATAATAAATGGGTTGGGATAGGCTAAAACAAGTAGTTTATATCTACTATAACTTCAAGGATTGAGATGCAAATAGAAGAATAGCATCTAGCGTCTAATCACTTTGATAACTTTTGTACAGCAATCTCAGTGAAGAAAGACAGACCAAAGCTGCAGCTATCAAGTCCAAGAAAAATACACATCAGCACATCAAAAAGCAAAATGAGCTTTTAAAAAATTATAGCTGTGTGGACTGACGGATAGAGAAGAAGATATTCCAGAGTTGTTATAGAGTGAAAAAGTAACAGGTAGGATACCATCCTCAATGTTAAATATACCAGGAAAGACAGACATACTGTCTCAAGATCAACAGCTGGGTACTCACAGGATGGTATAGAAGTAACAAAAGATGTCAGTTTTGGCAGAAGGGACACTTAGGTCAGATGTAGATCTGTGAACTGTTCATATAAAGATGATAGCTGAACTTCTTTTTGTAGATTTATTCAGCCACAAAGAAGGTAGAGAAAGAAAGAAAAGAAAGATGGGGCCCTATAGTCTCCACAGAAAAAGGAAGAAAAAGGAGTAGAAACACACAAAACAAACTGCAGAAATTGTTAGAAAGGTAGGAAGTAAAGCAGAAAAAGACAAAATGAAAGACGAAGGTTTCAAGAAAGACTGCAGGATTTTATGTGAGAGGATGGAGATCAAAGATGAATGGCAGAGAAGTGTCTGAGTTTTAATTAGAAAAGTCATTAGTTGTTTGGCAACAGCAATTTTAGTTAACTGGAAGAATAAGCAAGACTAAAGTGAATAGAAGAATACCAGAGGAATAATTCCAAGCTTCACAGGAATATAGTATAGCTTAGATGACAAAGTTTGGCTAATACACAGGAAAGAGAATTGCAATCATAATGTGAAATACTCAGACATTCTGAGTAAGAGGACTCTATGCTGATACACAATTGAGGAACATTTACACTCTGAACGGCAAGATTTTTATTTTCACTTTTTAAATGCAAAAACATCTTGAGATATTTGGCTTCAGTTCCATGCTGTGCTTTGTCTCTCTGGTACAATAGGATACACTGGAAGAAAGCCATAAAGAAGACTGACTGTGATTACTAGAGGCAGTTTAGCAGCCCCAACATTGCTCTGAAATGAGTAGTACAGCTCCAAGCAGCCATTCAGCTTAACATGTTAATCCCATGTTAACATCCACATTGATAAACAAGCAGAACAGAGTCCACCATCACGGATTTAATCTACAGAAGATAACACTATAAGCAAGCTTTACAGTCTTCTAAGATGCCAAATTAAATTTAGAAGGGTGAAACACAGACTTTAGACATGTTGCTTGTTCTCCTTGAATTTTTGTTTTCATAAGACAAAATTTATATTTCAATATAGACATCCTCAATTATATTAGGCACCTGGTGAGCATCCAAATCAGTTCTAGAGGCTGACTGAAAGATCTTAACTACTCCCTAAAAACATTAGATATTTCATTCTACTTTGCTACAGGTACATTCTCTATAATGAATAATGGTGAAGCAAGACTAGGACAAGAGTCCTACAGAAAAAGTCAGATTCCTGGATTTTATTAACAAAGGTCACAGAAGCCACAGAGCCCTTGTTAAAGCCAGGCACTACGAAAGCAGCACATGGGAGTGTCACAATGAACCTCTGCATGCAACTCCTGAAGTAGAACTCATTCAGTTATTCCGACTTCTGAAAGAACTACCATTTGCACAGAAGTCACCATAGCTAACCTGTCATTTTTGATTAGCAAATAAGTATTTCCAAAAATGTAAAAATAATTTCATAACATGAAGCGGCCTCAAGACCTTGTAAGTTTTTAGTAAAGGTCTCAAACATGACACGAAATTACTTTCAAATAACAATTTTCCTACTTTAATAC
>VZTO01007034.1:79424-101002 GCA_013400615.1 Syrrhaptes paradoxus
ATGCCAAATTAAATTTAGAAGGGTGAAACACAGACTTTAGACATGTTGCTTGTTCTCCTTGAATTTTTGTTTTCATAAGACAAAATTTATATTTCAATATAGACATCCTCAATTATATTAGGCACCTGGTGAGCATCCAAATCAGTTCTAGAGGCTGACTGAAAGATCTTAACTACTCCCTAAAAACATTAGATATTTCATTCTACTTTGCTACAGGTACATTCTCTATAATGAATAATGGTGAAGCAAGACTAGGACAAGAGTCCTACAGAAAAAGTCAGATTCCTGGATTTTATTAACAAAGGTCACAGAAGCCACAGAGCCCTTGTTAAAGCCAGGCACTACGAAAGCAGCACATGGGAGTGTCACAATGAACCTCTGCATGCAACTCCTGAAGTAGAACTCATTCAGTTATTCCGACTTCTGAAAGAACTACCATTTGCACAGAAGTCACCATAGCTAACCTGTCATTTTTGATTAGCAAATAAGTATTTCCAAAAATGTAAAAATAATTTCATAACATGAAGCGGCCTCAAGACCTTGTAAGTTTTTAGTAAAGGTCTCAAACATGACACGAAATTACTTTCAAATAACAATTTTCCTACTTTAATACTGAACACAGTTGTTCACTAATACAATTACAGAATTTCCATTTACACAAGAAAACTATGTATTTCAATGTGTTATGCAAGCAGCATATCACATTTTTTGCCATTTGATGAGTAAAGCTGCAATTTAAATATGCTGTTTAATGTAAACTTAATATAATTAATATCCTTTATCAGCTTCAATCTTTCATAATTTGCCCATGAGTTTTAAGCTAAATTTCACCATAATTAGTGCATATATCCAAAACACCCATCATCCACCCCATCCCCATTCCATAAAAAAGCACACAGAATGGAGTATATTTAACACACATCCTGGAAATATTGACAGGAGTTTTCATTTTACTTCCTTTTAATGACTTTCTACTTCTCAAACATGTAATACGTTGAAATTTCCCTCACATCCAGTGAGAGAAAGACATTTTCCATTGTGCTGTTCTAGAACTAATTCTGATGGTTTAAAACATCTCTGTTTTCTTCCTTATGTGTTCATTACATTTGTATTTTCACCTTTTGTCAGGACTAAGTTTCTAAAAAAAATATTAAGTCAATACTTTTATTAAGCTCTCTGGTGAAATGTTGTGAAAGATACAAGCTCTGTTTCCTTCCATACTCCCAACATTCAAGTTTGATAATTTTGAGGAAAAAAGACTATGTAAGATGCAGTACATTGGAAGACTGCCACTCACAATACCAACGTACTCTTGTAATGTTCCATTTCATCTACGAAATAGCAAACAATAGCATCTTTATTTTATTATTCACAAAGCAATGTTATAGAAATATCAGAATGTTACAAATAAAAAGCATCCCCCAAAAAATGCAATGAAAAGTCATTATTACACTTTTAGAATGCCAATATTATCAGAACAGAAATCTGGTGCCTGTGTTCAATCACTGTTTTCACATAGCTTCAATTTTATTTCTATAATATACAGAAGTTTAAATGAAGAGATATAGATTAACTCAGTATACCTCCATTAAGAAGTACTTTCAAGTTTAAAGCCTTTCTCTTCTGGAGTTTTAGCTATTTCCATTCATATTACAACACTTCGAGTTGGGCTAGTTACCACTAGTTAGTCACAATTACAATTTGTTAGCTATAGGATACATTTCAGACAAGTATTTGAGAATTTTAACACTGTCATTTTCATTTTAGCATTTTAGCATTATTATTTCAGCACCTCTGTAGTCACAGAGCAATTCCTACACAGTACCTTAATTTTTTTTTCATCCATAGTTTTCTGAATACGTTCTCTAAGAGGTTTTGGAGAAGATCCGTTGGATTGTGCTGGAGATCTATTTTAAAAAGAGATAAGAAGCATTTAGAACATGTAAAACTAATTAGTTAAGAAAAATAGTTGCCGTACCAAGGTCCTCAGGAACAGGAAGGCAAGTATCTTCACCCTCCCAGCCTTACTTTTTTTCTCCCTTCATAAGTAACCACATGTGCTGTGACAACTGAAGACAGCATAATGAAACCAAACCTGCAGTTCCAATTTCTGGTATCATTTTTCAGTATGTTTACAATATTGTATTTCCACAGCCACAGTGTTATTATTTGTAATGCTGGTGATGAGTTACCAGGTCACCATTCTACTTACACCCCCTTGAATAGCATCTGTTTTACATCCAGAATAATTTTCCTCATATTTACAGACCTTTCAACAGAAGTACTCACACAAACAAAACGCTTCCACTCTCCTACATTTCAGTGTGCGAATAGTTACATACATTAATGTTCTTGAAATAAAAGGAACTGATCTGTGCATTTGTAAATAATTACTTCTCTGTTTATGCTCATGGCAGGCGAGTGTGCATATGAGGACAGTTGTTTCAAAAATAACTCATTCATTATGCTATTTATATAGCTCATTCTATTCAATTATTCCATAAATAAAATTTATTTTACATAGCTCATTATTTTATTTATTTTTGCTTGTCTGTGGTGCAAGATTTCTGCAGGGCCTCGCAATGTTTTTGCTATTTAAATTGACCAAATATGTAGCTTCATCATGCTGCTGTCTACGCTGTTGTTCTGGTTTGTGAGTCCGTGTCGTAACCTGTAACAACAAAATTCTTAGTATCCCATATTTCCAAAAAGAGATCATTCCTCAGTATAAGCAACTGACCAAATCATCAGCAGTAGCTTTTTTGCAGGATTTCAGTGCAGAGAGATAAATCTAGCTAATTGATACAGAAGTTTATTAAGACTAAAACAAAGAAAGAAAAATTCCTGAAATGCTGAAGTTTTGAAAATGAGGTGCTCTTATTTAATCTCTGTCTTCATCTGAAAACTAACAGTGCTCTCTCAAACTGACCAGAACCCAGACAGAACTACTCACAAACTTTAACCATATTTTGAGATTCTTCAGTAGTGAAATATCTAGAAACAACAAAAACCATTGTGAAAAACCTCAAGACAAGAACTACCACGTGATCAAAACCCATAAAACAATAACTACCATACGAGATGACCAAAAATCTGATACACAGAATCAGATTAGCAAAAATAATCAGAAAACATCAGTAATGTTTAATGCAAAAAGAACTACCATTTATCCTGTAAATAATTCAAAATTTATTATTAACAACAGATTGGCAAAAAGACTGCAAACACTCTAGATCAAATATTTGAGACATAAGCATCAACAAAAAAGTGCTGTAACATAGAGGCACCTGTACACGGACAGAAATCAGAGTGACACACTGGTTACTATCCTGTGTAGGATTACGGTGTTCAGCATTCATAAAGCAAGTGGAGCCTTACAGCAAAGCTGCTAGAGAAAAGCAGAACACAAAGATTTGATAAAAATTGGGAACAGGTGTTGTCTGCAAGTTCCATTTCAGTTTTTGCAAAGTTTTTAGATTGCAAAATTTTATTTTTAAAACAATAATTTTGGATCTTAAATTCAATACTTTGTATAATTAACTAAATCTTTTTTTTAAATGGAAGTACATGGATAATGTATAAAAAAATACATACTGGAAAATAAAATCTAAACCCAATTGATCCCTAAGATTTGCTAAGGAAAAGACAAGAATTGTCTGGATTACAATATAAACTCTGAGACAGCAGTACCTGCTTACATCTACACCAAGAAGATATAAGTCAAACAAACATCTTATCCTTCCGGGGACAATTCAAGAAGATTAATTCAGAAGAAAACTCGAATGAGGTAAGTGAAAGCAAAGTACCCAGTGGGCAGTCTTATTCAGAAATAAATGGTTTAAAACCCATTTTAAATTAAAGAGTTATAAAAAAAAATAAAGCTCTCTAGCTCTGAATAATAGCAGTGTTTAATTCAGAAGGAGAATTCAGGTGGGCCTTGATTCCATTCACATAAAGCATTAACCTAAATCTGATTAAGCTCCTTTTCATTCTGATAAAAATACAATAAGTGAAGTTTATTAAATTAATGAAACAATTTCAAAAGTAATGTCGATCAATTTTCCTGAATGTGAAGTAATGGAAAAATAAGAGACTGAAATCATGGTTATTTTAAGCTTGTTACATAATGAAATAGAAATGTACAGCTACAGCTATGCACAGATATTTGAGAGATGAAAGAAATATTCCACAATATGTTGTTACGAGCTGCCTTTTACATTAAGAATTCTAAAGAAATGGGTAATAATTTTTATTAGTGAAACACTTTTTTTTTTAAGTTTTATTAGAACGTGCTTGTTCCTTTGCTTTCTGTTGTAGTTTTGACCCTAGCTAGCAGAAAACACAACAACGACCACTCGCTTACCTTCCCCCCTCCCTGGGATGGAGGAAAGAAAGGGGTAAAAGGAAAAGACTCGTGTTGCAACAGGAAGAGGTAAAAAGATAAAAGAGGTCAAACAATAAATCTAATGGAACCCTTAAATTCTTCAACTTTTAGGATCCTTCATCTTCCAATTCAGGATCTATCATGTTTTACTCTTTACTTGCTGTTATCTTCACTGCCTTGCACCTTCACACTCCGACAGGGTTGTTATGGTGGGCTCTCACGAGGAACAATTGCCACCAGCATAAGAAACACCCCCTTCTTCCCTACTAGTCCTACCCTTTTCATTGTAGTTCTCTTATGTTAGGGAACCCCAAAATGTGCATGCACAGAGCTTAATAAGCAACTGGCCACACGGTCCCTGTCCTGATGAACTCCAATCGCCGCTAAAAGGCACCAAAAGCCAGGACAACCAATAAGGGATTTTGAGTAGGTCCCTGGGAAAAGCACTAATGGGGAACCAACCACTGTACTAGAGAGGATGCTTCTCAGGGAACCTGGCTGCTTTACTGCCCAGCTGGCCACTAAGGAGAGTTTTCTCTTTCTTTTCCTCTTCCTCTCCCTCCTCTTTGGATTTTATTCCTCCCCAAAAGCAACTTTCACCCCTAGAATCAATGTATGCCATCTGCTACAGCCCCTACTAATAAATCTTCATGCATGTGAATTTGTTTCAATATCCTTTGTGCAATACTCTCCTGATTGGTGGATTATGATATGAAAAACTATTTAACTATTTAAAGCTGTCTCCACAAAATAGTTTCTATGAAGGAAGAAAGTAGGATGTAATCCAAAAATCTCTTGTGTCATAGCTAGACAAAGGAGGCATCTTCAAATTGAATAGCAATCTAATTATCTACTGAACAGACAGGATTTGAATTTAGGAGTTCAAGCTCAACTTACGCGGTATTTGGAAGGCAAAGGACATTCCTGCACAGGTTTTGTGCAGCCCAGAAATGTGCTAGCTCAAAAGTCCTTCTTACAAAAGTTTCTTGAAGATACAGAAAATGAAAATGAGGAAGTAGAACACTTTAGAAAACTTGAGACTGTTCTGCTTTCCTTTTACACCTAACCTGAGAAAATATTTCACTTTGGTCGTTTGCTTTGTGTAAGTAATAATGCTTTGTTAGCTGCTCCGTATAAGACCTTAGGGGAAAAACAAAACAAACCACACAAAACCAAACCAACCAATGATACAGAACACAAACACAAAAAAAAATTTGCAGTACTCACCTGAAGAGTGTCAAAAGAGAGGTGCTTCCAAACAAATTCAAGTTTTCATCATCATATAATAGTTCTGCTTTGTTCTGGGTAGGAGGATTGACAGCTTCTTCATCCAGAAGAACTAATAAGACCTTTACAGTATCTCTGCCACAATACACACTGCCATGATTTATGGAATGCAATTTTGGCTGAAAATAAATAAAATTAAAAGGAACACAAAACAGGAAATGTCAGCAAGCCAGACCAATTACTCACCTTCAAAAGCAACCCATATCAGCCCAAGCTGAGAGAATCCCTTCCTTTCCTTTCCCAGTAAGCATTTATGGGGAGCCTGCCCATGGAAAAGTTTCTGCCTCATCCCAAGCAATTAGTAGAGTTTAGGTCACTACCAGATGGAAGTATATATTGATGAGCAAGACACACAAATAAATATACAAATCTGTGCTGAAGCCATGCAGCAGAAATTTACATTATCTTCCCACAACCAGTTTGAGTGCTACTGGGTACACAAATACATTCTGGTAAAGCCCAGCTACTCTAACTGAATCTGCAAAAGCAGTTGGTTAAAAGTGAGATTTCCATCAAGATTTGACATCAGAGGTACTTGGCACAATCTCGTGTTGTTTGGAACAGGATTAATTCCTCACAATTTTCCACAAGAATAAAGAATTCCTTAAAGAAAATTATAATCCACATCTGGAAGTGCTCAATGCTACAGTCAGCAGTATAGATGTAGAACTCCATAGCCACTATGGGACTGCAAGAATTGCAAGTTTGCTACATTTTACTTTAAAAGTACTAGGAGTTCCATAGAGAAATTTAGTGCTTAATACACAGTAGTTGATTATTAAAAACTATAGGCTTTCTTATTTACCAATACACAGAAACATTGAATAGCTTGACTTTGTTCAGAAGGGCAGGACAAGCAATGAACTGCATTTATCTAATCACTTAACCGCTTTTAAACAGTCTTGAAAAGATCAAATTGTATTTCTCTATTTGATTACATCAATTAGTGTATGTAGCTTTCAAGAAACCATAGCAACACATGTTAGTCAGTTACTATAAGTTATAATCAACAGCTAGAAATAGCAATTACAGAAATGGTTGTCACTTGGTTTTACAGAATTGGCCTATTTCAGTACCATTTAATTTCCTCAAATTAATTTCCTCTTCAGTCATTACATCACCACATCATAGATTTTTATAAAATGTCATGTGTATCACAGTAAATTTGTCTTAATGAGAAAAGTACAAATTTGGCATCATCTCAACTGATTATACACAAAGGAAAAAAGAATCTTTAGAATATAACATAACCGATTGTTGTGGTTAAGGCCACCCCAAGGCCACCCAGCAACTAAGCACCATGCAGCCTCTTGTTCTCTCCTCTCTCACTGCACTCCCTGATGCAGAGTGCCTCCCCACCTCTCCTGTAGGCCCCCTTTAAGTACTGGAAGGCTGCTATAAAGGTCTCCCTGGTGCCCTCTCTTCTCCAGGCTGAACAATCCCAACTCTCTCAGCCTGTCCTCATACAGAATGTGCTCCAGCCCTCTGATCATCTTTGCGCCCCTCCTCTGAACTTGCTCTAACAGGTCCATGTCCTTCCTGTGTTGAGGACTCCAGAGCTGGATACAGTACTTCAGGGAGGATCTCACAAGAGTGGAGTAGAAGGGGAGAATCTCCCCCCTTGACGTGCTGGTCACACTTCTTTTGGTGCAGCCCAAGACACAGTTGCCTTTCTGGGCTGCAAGTGCACACTGCCAGCCCATGTTCAGCTTCTCATCTACCAGCACCCCCACATCCTTCTCTTCAGGACTGCTCTCAATCCATTCTCTGACCAACTTGTATCTGTGCTTGGGTTTGCCCCCACCCACGTGCAGGACCTTGCAATTGGCCTTGTTGACCTTCATGAGGTTCACATGGGCCCACCTCTCAAGCCTGTCCAAGTCCCTCTGGATGGCATCCCTTCCTTCCAGCGTGTCCACCACACCACACAGCTTGGTGTCATGGGCACACTCAATCCCACTGTCCATGTCTCCTACAAAGATGTTAAACAACACCAGCCCCAATACCCAGCCCTGAAGAACTCCACTCGGCACTGGTCTCCAGTTCCAGAAACACCATCCAGATTCCATTTATAGTAGCAATTTTCTCAGGAAGAAATTAATCATAATTCCTACTAGAACCTTGTGCAAGCTTCAACACAAAGTAGTGTTTCCTGATGCATAAAGTAATACGGAAGGAAGTGGAGGAAGCACTTTCAGCTCCATAGTTAAGATCCTATTTTACATTTGCAATCAAAGAAATGCACCCAACCTCTTACATATGAAAAAAACATAACATCCTATCCAAACCAGAATTGATTCCGAATAGAGAAATTTTTTCTGAAAAATTACAGTATCAGAGTTTGATTGTTTCTTTATAAAATAAAAAACAAAACACAACAAAAAAACACAACCTATACGTGACACTCAGCACAGACCATTAATGTATTTTTAAAATATTAAAATACAGAGACCATTAATGTGTATTTTAATGAAAAGTATTGATACATGTTCTGAAAACTTAATTCCACTTTTATGAGTTTTTTTGTTTGGAAATTTGCTATAGATTTACTGCCTTGATATCAGTGGACAACCTGACAGTTATAAGTACATCTATAACAACTCCATGAAAAATTTATGTTTTGAAGAGTATTCTATTTACAATTTTGAGGTAAGAAGTTTAAGTAAATCAGCTTTCTGAAATCCACACTGTAATCCTCAAGTATAAGGCTTTCAACAAGTTTAAAACCACAGTGTAAAGGAAATGACACTGCTCTGTATTGTTAGGAAAATATAATACTCTGTATAAAGACCTTTAAAAAAATAAAAGAGAAACAAAACAGGAGAAAGACATTTGCTTTCTTGTAAAGCTAAATAGTAAAAAAGAACAAAAGAAGTCCCATTACCCGTGCTGGACTGACTCCAGTAGTGCTGGCAGTCAAGACTTCATATTGTGAATCGATAATATTTTTAATCTTCAAATCCAAATCTTGTACGACTTCCTCTACTGCCTGACAGAAAGGATCCCCATTGCTTCGGCCTTTTATCAAATGCATCTTCACTGTTGACAGAATTTGCCCCCCTGCGACTCTGAAAATAGGCACAGGGTCATCTCCACATTAATCTTGGCAGCACTTATTATACCTATTAGTGTTCAACATAGCTGGTCCTCACAGTTAATCAAAACTCTTCAGAGAACAGCTTTAATCTTGTAAATCAAACAGCAGTGTAGAAGTATTGTCCAACATAATAGTTTGCTAAAAAAAAAAATAAGGAAAGGTAAATGATTTCAGCATTTAGTAATACTCTGAGCTGCAACACAAAACTAACTTCTCCATAAAAGCTCAAAGAAAAGTGATTTCTTTAAACCTACAGTTACTGTTTTGCTCATTAGCTGTCAAGTGCAAACAAAATATTTCACTGGAACAGACACTCCAGCTTAACAGACTACTAGATTTTGAGTTTTGTGCTTCACTAAATTACTCCAAAATATCAATCCACTTTCAATTTTATTTAAATAGATAGTAATTAGACTAGATTAACATCAGTCTTATTCCCTCAGACTTGCAGGATCCACGTATTCTATAAAAATGTAAGCATAAGAGGTTGCCAGGTAGACCACATTATCCTGAGCATGTAAAAAAAAAAATTCACTTATTGAAGAATCACAAGAAAATCTGAACATCTGTGTCCAAAAAATGGCTACAGGGACCAAGACTCTTGTAACAGTGCAAGATTTACCCAAGAACTGGTGAATGAGAAGAAGCAGTTACAATTCCAAGAATTCCATTGACAATTTATAAGTGCATCCTTCCACCCAGGGGTTCAAAATGCTGCCCTGAACAACGCTGCTCAAAATTAACAAAATAACTTCAAGCTTATAATGAGAGTGAGCATAGTCCCATCACAAGAATGGAAAAATCAAGTGTTAGGAGTGAAGTGCTCATTTTGCAATCCGAGTGGTCAGCAGGTAGAAGAGCCATACGGAGGTATGAAGGTTCAGAATCGCTAGCCATGAGGCGCTGCTACGAACTATGACTATGAACCAGGCTGAGTAAATTAGCTAGAAGATCACAGATCTCTTCTCAGAGATGATAAAAACTGTATTGAGACAGCAAATGTGTCTTGACTATTTTAATGAAGATTTAGTGAAAGACAGAATAAAACTCTTGAGTTAAAAACTTAATTTTGCCCAGTACCTACACGAAACAGTAAGTGAAATACTGTATGTTTTACCATTGCAAATAAAAAGAGCATTACAAGAACCACTCAGCTCTCCTACATCATAATGCATATCTTCCCAAAAGCTTTTTGAAGTTGCATGCTGTTTCAAGATATCATCAATTCTCCAGTCTTCCCAGAACATGAACCCATCAGCCAGACCAACAAAGTTTCCTATAATCAATGAAGATTGCACTCAACCCAACAAGCATTGATTTATCTTCTGTTTAACATCACATACATATATAAGGTCTTCACAATTTCCCCATAACATTTTGTTTTCAATTTAATTCTCTTCCTGCTTATTTTCCTCAACCTTTTCAGAGTGTGGTAACTTATTTTTAGCTCTAATTTATAGATTATTTTTTTTTAAGCCCTGATTCCCCTGCTTTTACCTTTTCAGATACAGAGGTATTTTCACCTTTGAATAACAGCTGACAATGCATGTAAGAATAAAGGGAGAAACAAAATCATAAAAAGAGGCACAAATGACCCATTCACTTTTTAAAAACAAGACCAAAAAACCCACCAAAAACCCAAGTCCCAGGAGAAATAGGTAGAACTGTGTCCCAAAAATACCCTGAACTGAAATCAGAGATTGAGACAGCACACAGAAGTATCATAAACATTTTCTGTTCTTACAGGGCACGTATTTATTGCCAGTGTTGGAGACAAGATCCTATACTTGTGGACCCTTCTTTTGAAGATTTACAACCACATTTTATATCCACAAAGTTACATCAATTTTCTGTAGTGACAGCAGTGACTCAAAAAATTAAATGAAAACAAGTAAAAAACCCCAGCCTTCCTCACCAGGCTTTTGACAAAAAATTTCCAGTTAATCTAGATATGCTTACAATGTTAAGTTCAGCTATGAGACTGATTTCCTGGCAGATTTTTTTTTTAAGTCTTATAAAGCCTAACTACAATGTAAGGCAAAAGCAAGAAAAGCAATTCTGTTTGTTCTGAACTCCTGCTCTAAGAATTTTTCTTTTGTAGTCAACCTGCTTCATGATCTATTGCAACAATCCATCTTCCCTTTCCAATTAATCTACAGTTTCTTTTTACAGACCTTACACTACCCACTTTCCTGCAACACCTAATAACTGGATAATAATTAGATAGGATAGCCAACCCTAAAAAAGGGCAGCCTGTTAAATCGTGCCTTTGACAGCAGAATTATTGAACCTTCACCTTTTTTTAAATTTTTTTCCTAAGAATTACCTTTATAGTCCCAATCAAAGCAGAAATGCAACATGTTGAGTATAACCTAACATCAGTCTATCTAGCGCAGACACTAACAGTTTTGATTTAACTATCACGGACTGTATAAAATCGCTGCATACTTAGTCACGTGCCATGAACTCTTGAGTTGCTATTGGCATCTGCAGTAGAATTTTTAGATACATCTATGATGCTGCAAATCCCAGTTCTGCCAAAAAAAAAACCAAACCAACCCCAAAGCAGTGGCAATGGCTTTATTACTCCAGGTGACATAGCCAAGAGCGAGATGATGACTAATTTTCCAACTTACTCCATGCTTACTGGCTTCCTCCATGCTCCTGACTACTTACCCTAAAAGGATACCTTTCAAATTGAAAGGTGTATTTTGTACACATTAAATTCTGAAGATTAATTTTAGAATTCTAGTCGGGAGAACCTTTATCGACTGAAACTGTGTCTACATTCATATAAAACATGAAGTAAGTGGGCAGTGATAGGTAAAAACAGAAATTGAGTCAGAGGAAAACTACTTTGTTTATATTGTTTCCTGTTAAAATACAGGGAGGGAACTGGGCCAGAAATCTTTCTGTTTTGGCTTATTCTGGCTGAACAAGACTCCCATAAATAACTTAGAAAACCTGAAGTGAACTTGAAACTTTTTTTTGACTTGTTCCAGGTCAAAACCAAATATTTTCACACAATTCTCAGTTTTAACTTTTCTAGATTAATTTGATTCACACTAAATTTTCAGGCTTGGTTAAACAGAAAAACTTGTGCTTTGCAGAAATTTAAGCACAATGTATGCACTTAGCCAAAAGAAAAGTTACCATTTGAAGAAGCATCCAGATCTTAGAAAGGATAGTTTCAAAACATTTTATGGCTTTGTGTGGTGGTAGCAGGGGAAGGGCTAGAAGTGATGGCTCCCGCAGCTAACTGTTAAAGTTCCCCAAGCTCCAGACCGGACCCACCTCTGGCCAAGGCTGAGCCCATCAGCACCTGCAGCGGAGAGAGGAGCGGGGTGTGAGAGAGAACTGCAGACACAAAGGTTGGTAAAGAGAAGAGAGAGGGAGGTGTCAGAGCAGAGATTCCCCTGCAGCCCGTGGTGAAGAGCTGGTGACACACGTTGTCCCCGTGCAGCCCACGGAGAGCAGAGCTCGCCTGCAGCTCATGGAGATGGAGCCGTGGAGGACCCCACGCTGGAAGAAGGAACTGTGCCCGAAGGAGGCCGTGAAGATGTGGAAGAGCCCCATGCTGGAGCAGTTAGAGGAGAACTGCGGCCTGTGGGAAGGACTCACATTGGAGCAGTTTGTGAAGGACTCTCCCGTGAGAGGGACCCCACGCTGGGCAAGACTGTGAGGAGCCTCCCCTGAGGAGGAAGGAGCAGCAGAGACAACACGGGATGGACTGACCCTAGCTCCCTTCCTTGCCCCCTGCACTGCTGGGTGGGGAAAAGGTAGAAAAATTGGGAACAAAAGCTTTGGGACTGGAAGAAGGGAGGGGTGGGGGAGAGGTGCCTTTTTAAGATGGAGTTCTCTTTCTCATTATCTTATTCTAGTTTTGATTGTTAACAAATTAAATTGGTTTTGGGTTTTCCTAAGTCAAGTCTGTTTCTTGCCCATGACCATAAGTGGTGAGTGAACCCTCCCTGTCCTTGCCGAGGTTATTAGCAGGAGGCTGCCATGGCGCTTAGTTTGCGGGGTGGCCTTAAACCATGATTTAAAAACAAAACAAAAAAAAGTAAAAAGGATGCTGGTGTATCTCTGCTTCAAAACCCACAATTCAGTCTAACCACAAAAGAATGAAAAGTTCAAGACGGGGGGTTAGGAAGAGGAGAAATTATCCAGTGCAAGTTGTCAAAAGGTAAGAGAAGACCACTGCTGAAGAAAAGCCCTGTCTCAGAGATGCATATAGGAACTGTAGCCAGGTTTCCTGCTGCTTCTTGCCAAACCACTTTATTTCCCTAAGCCCTAAACTGACACTTTCCAAAATAATACCCTCAAATGAGAAAAGCATTGTATTAGATGAGCAGTACCTGTTACATAAATAATGCACTGAATCTAGAACTCCAATACAAACAAGCAGGTGAAGGGATTGACTGAAGTTGTCTTTGAAAGCCAGGTTCAGTCCTTTCTGTCTACAGATATCTTGAGCTTATCTACATCATTATCATTTCCATGCATTTTACATACATATAGATATATATATATATATGCTGGAAGGAAAATTATTATTATACATACAGCACTGGGCATCAGTTAAGTAAGATAATCATGCCCTTAATTTAAATATTATGCTCTGTATGCAACTTGATTGCCTTGTAGCTTTTCACTGAGAAAAAAAAACTCTAATAAACAAATTTGTCATGTTTATATTTTTGCCTCTACTACCCAATGCCAACGAAGGATATTTGCTATTAGAAATAAAGTTCATTTAAGCTCTTTTTCTCCCCATATTCCTTCTTTCCAGGAAAGAGTTCCAGTCTACCATCAGATACGCACAGTACTAACTGGAACAAAGAAAAGGAAAAGTTTATTCATACTTCAACTAGAATTTATATAAACAGGCCAAGACAGAAAATGCTGATCTAATGTGTGCGGATTAGTACTGAAACACTGTGCCATAGTTTATGCCATTTTACATCAGGATATGACATAACAAAATAAGTTACGTTGTGAGGTTTGTTTTATTAGTCCTGGATATATTTATAAAATGTTGAATCCATATCATTTGTGCTATTTCATGCTATTTCAAAGCTTACTACAGAAAGCCCTAACTAACCCTATCTAGCAGTTTCAAAAAAAAGTACAGGCAAGTCAGTCCCAGTAGAGAGGCACTCTTAATCTCTTTATGTATGCCATCGAGAGCATAAATGGAGATGGACAAGGTTCTGTCCATGTTTATAGAGTCCTTTCTAAAATAAAAAAAAAAGAGCATCATCTTTTTTTCCAGAAAAGACAATTCAATAGATAAAAAGCCCACCACACTAAGAAATAACCTTCTTGAACATGAAACTAGAAATGATCTTTTAAATCATATTGAAGGAGGACTTTTATCAAATCCAGTCAGTAGAAAACATCTGTCAGTTACCCCTATGGCAGATGTAAAAGAGCTTTTTTTTAGAAATGCTAATAATACAATCTTCTGTTCAGAGTCACGTGCAACAATATTCATTTGTTCAAAAAATATGAACTGAAAGAAACATCAACTAGAAAACCCACTGCTATTTTTATCTGTGTTAGAAATAACAAAAGAGAATCCATCAGAGTAATTATAAATGCTAAGAAACCCAACCATTTAGAAACAATCACCTTCTGCTGTCTGTCAGTTAATGTTTAGACACAAAAAAGCCTGGATCCAACAGTACAGTGGTGACCTTCCACTCAGGGGACCCAGCAGAGTCCAAACGTGACCATCAGCATGTCTGCCCAGTATTCCACAGCAAGTCCACAGCAGAAGAGATCTAGGACCAAGTATCCTTTAATTTCTTTGATGGCCTGCACTATTCCTCATTTGCTTCAGCAGCTGGAAAGGGTCCAGCAAATGCTATCATATTCCATTACAGAGTCTGCATTTATTCTCATTTCCTAGCCACAAAAGCCAGGCCTGCCAGGTGGGTTGGTGAGGGGAGAACACGTGATTTCACAATTAAAGACTATGTTAATGCATGATCTTGGGCGATGGAACTACGACTTCACTGGCAGCCTCTAAGCATTAACTTTTACTGACAATATTCAATTAGCTTTTTTCTTTTTTTTGTTTTAGTTAACAAGTTCACAAACATTTTAGATCAACTGACAAAAGGAATGGCTTAGCATCATCAGCATGAACCAGCACTACAAGAAGACTAAATTCAAGTGCGATTCATCTCACCTGTCTTGTAGCCAGAGAAAAGCGGATGTCTGGATGAAGATAAAGTTAATACCATGCTAAAAACACCTTATTTGCATCACTGCTTAAAAAAAAAATAGTACAACAAAACTCTACCCATTAACTAGGCATTGTATAAATCATATCCTCTGTCACTGGCTGCTTCTACTAAATATATTCTCAGACCTTCTGCCCACTTGAATCCTTTTGCCTTACACCATCTGCATCCCAGTCCTATCTATTACTATCTCATTTCCCTTATCAAACCATCTTCTGTTGAAGTAACTAATTTATGAGAAACTAATTGCATGCCTTGTCTATTTTCTTCTTACTGGAATTATCACATAAACAAGCTCCTCTGGTTACCTAAAATCTGAATGACATCAGCAAGAGCTCTTCTTACAGAACTGGGGCCTCATGTGCAAAGTTAATAAGATGCAGAAGCACTTTTATTTATCTTCTGGAAACACATCTTATGTGGAAAAGACTAAAGTAGCATACAGAAGAAAAAAAAATAAAGTAGAGNACTGTGATTCTATGTTATATGCATAAATTCAAAAAAATTAGTAGTTCATGTTAATTTAGTTTTCAAAATCTCAACAATAAAATTATATCAGTCAGCTTATCTAGACCAGGGCATTTACCTTGACTGTAGCAAGGCTTTCAACACTGTCAGCAAATAGTCTCAACATAAAAGTTTGGATGCTACATTCTGGATGAATGGACAACTAGGCAAGTTAAAAACTGGTTGGATAATCAGACTCAGAAGGTAGTAAACATGTTGTACTGTATCTGGAGACCAGCAACAAATGGAGTGCCATTGGGGTCTATCCTGGAGCTTATTTTTTCCTTTTAAATATCTTTGGCAGTGACTCGGTNGGATAAGGACAACATTCAAAACCTGATAAAAAGCAGAACAGACTCCTGACTCCTATTCCAAGAACAGAAAAGAATATATCAAAATTCTATTATACTAAGGCCAACATTTTTATTCATTCATTTCAACTTCTCCAACAGAGGTGAAAAATAGATGACAACTATATAGTTAACTTACATATTAGGAACAAATTTCTTAAAACAGATTACAAACACCTAGTGATCATGGGGTGGGAGGAGATCACAGCCTTTTTCTGTTATGAATTTAGGAAGCTGGTTTAGAACTTGATAAGAACTGAACAGTTATATATTTTTTGAATTTAGAACTATGCGAAGAGAGTAGCTATCCAATTCGATTCTCAAATCCAAAGAAGCAGGATGTCAACTAGTTTTATCTACCTGGGTAGAAGAGCAGGACAAACTCTATCTAAGAAAAAATACAAAATACAAATGCTCTTAACAGAGCAGTAACTGTAGAGGAGGAGACCTCACCACTCTCTACAACTACCTGAAAGGAGGGTTTAGTGAGGGGGGTGCTGGCCTCTTCTCTAAAGTGACAAGTGATAGGACAAGAGGAAATGGCCTCAAGTTGCACCAGGGAAGGTTTAGGCTGGATATCAGGAAAAATTTCTTCACGGAAAGAGTGATCAGGCATTGGAACAGGCTGCCCAGGGAAGTGGTGGAGTCACCATCCCTGGAGGGGTTCAGGAAACGTGTAGATGTGGTGCTTAGGGACATGGGTTAGTGAGTTAGGTGGTGTTGGGTTGACATTGGATTTGATGATCCTTGAGGTCTTTTCCAACCTTAATGACACCGTGATTCTATGTTATATGCATAAATTCAAAAAAATTAGTAGTTCATGTTAATTTAGTTTTCAAAATCTCAACAATAAAATTATATCAGTCAGCTTATCTAGACCAGGGCATTTACCTTGACTGTAGCAAGGCTTTCAACACTGTCAGCAAATAGTCTCAACATAAAAGTTTGGATGCTACATTCTGGATGAATGGACAACTAGGCAAGTTAAAAACTGGTTGGATAATCAGACTCAGAAGGTAGTAAACATGTTGTACTGTATCTGGAGACCAGCAACAAATGGAGTGCCATTGGGGTCTATCCTGGAGCTTATTTTTTCCTTTTAAATATCTTTGGCAGTGACTCGGTGATAAAAATATATGCTTCTCAAGTTTGCAGATGGCACTAAATTGGATAAAACAGTCATCATGCTTGAGGGCAAAGCTGCCATGCAGAGAGATACCTCAACAGACGGGAGGAATGGGCTAACAGGAACCATACAAAATTCAACAGGACACCCAAAATCTTGGAAAGGTTTTGCCATGATACAGGCTGGGGAACAGCTCTGTGTCAAAAGAACCTGAGAGTCCTGGTGCATGTTTAGCAAGCTAACCATGAGCCAGGAGTGTGCCTTGGCAGCAAAGAAGGCCGACAGTATCCTTGGCTTCATCAACAGTAGCACAGCCAGTAGTCTGAGGAATATGATTATCCCTCTCTAATCAGCACTTATTGGACCAAACTTAGAATACTGCATCCAGTTTTGGGCCCCCTAGTCCAGGAAAGACACTGATAAACTGGAGCAAGTTCAGCAGGGGGCTGCCAAGATGGTCAGGGAGACATGAGAACAGCTTGTTCAGTCTGGAGAAGAGATGGCTTCAGAGGGATCTACTAACAGCTTTCCAACACCTGCAAGAAGGTAACCAAGAAGCCAGGCTCCTAATGTTGGCAGTGAAAGAGACAACAGGCATAAATTGAAATAAGAAAGGTCCCAACTCGATACAAGGGGGAAAAAAAAAATACCAACAAAACAAACCAACTTTTCACAAACAGACTTCTCACCATGAGGACACTCAAGCAGCAGAACAGGTTACCAAGAGGGAGACTGTGCAGTCTCCATCCTTGGAAGTTTTCAAAGATTGAGTGGAAAAAGCCTCCGTTAACCTAAGTTGACCCCATAATTGACCCTGCTTTGAGCAGAACCAAAACATCATGATGTTCTCTCCAACTTAAATTATTCTATGATCCTAAGTTTAAGGAGTCCTACAGACAATGTCTTGCGTACACTCACACAAATTTCTAGCAACTCCAGAATACAAAACTCCAGGACTACATGAACACCATCCAAATAACTCAAACATTCAGCACAAGACCAGATTAAGTCTTATATGCTTTCTCTCCCAAAAATCCTACTGCATCTCCAGATGCAATCACAGCTTCACAAAAGCAACACATAAGAAACAGCATTTTTCCCTGTCAAGGGAAAGCTCGGTGCACTAACCCACATGTCAAGCTGTATAATTTCTACAATTAACTGTAGAAGACTGCTCACGGACCCGAAATGAAGAGCCACTCCAAAACATCACACTCACTCAAATGTGTTGAATAAAACAATACAGCTAACATCAGATTTAAACAGACACTCATGTGAGCTGTGCAATAGTGTCACCTAGTGGTTCACGCTTACCGTGAGCTCTGGGCCCAATTCAAGAAGAAAATTTACTGCCTGTCTACCAACTTTGCTACTCTACAAAATCATTGGTGACTTTTAAATATATATGTATACACACATATATCTATATGAACCAACAAGTACAGTAATCAATAAAACAAAAGCCTTTCCATCATTCAGTTTTAAGTCACACATATCTTTTACAAGCTTGAAAAAAAGTTATTCCAGAAACAGGGTAAGTTCTTTCCAGATGCAAGAAGCATTATTGTCTGGCCTAAAAGTGAAGGATTTCCAGAATGATAGATTAATACTGCACTTTTTCACTTATACAAACAGAAAAGAGTTTCCAGATCCTCAGGTGTATAATAATCACCTACTTCACTGACAAATACAACATTGATATGTTTCCTATCAAGAAACAGGCACAAGAAGTAGAAGATCCAAGCTCTCCATGTACTGCATAAGCATTGTCCAAGTCTTATATGTACAGAATCTGTAAACAGTTCTAGTGTTACAAGTTTTACAGCATCCCCAAACTTTAAGGAATGATCATGCTGCTGATTCTTGAAAGATTACTGATTTCTTCCAATCTTAGACATCTGGAGAATGAGGAGAGGAAAACTTAAAGTACTTCAGAATTGCAGAGATTTGCAAAAAATGTTCATTTTGCTCAGTTAACACACCTTGAAACTACCAAAGTTCGTTATATCTTTCCAGTTCTCCTACTGCCAGATCTGCTTATCCTTTGTGCCACATTGGAATCAAATCATCATGGTTCCATTAAATTCCTGCTCTGTTAGACAACTTCCCCTTCCCTCATCTCATCTACTGTCACTTTCTCAGCTGGATGACTTGGAGATGAGAAACACCTTTTTGTTATTCTCCATAGGTTAGTAGACTCGGGCAGATGAAGAAAAGCCTCTTTTCTACGTGTGTTCCACAATGACCCAGCATTTATTTGGCTACTTTGTGTTTTATGCAAGTTCAAATTTCTTAAGAACTCCATTGTAACTAGATGAAACTGAAATAACAGACTTCTAATTATTAAGTAAACAACCAAAAATACTTCATTTTTCTTATGGCATAGCAAATACTGAGACCTTGTTTTTGCAGCTTGGCTAATACCTACACCAGAGAAACAGCAACACCACAGGGAGGTTGGCCAGTTTGCTCTTAGATTTCCCAGCAGGCTGGGAAATTTTTGCTGCACTGGTGCTTTTTTCCTCTGCTCTTAAGATAACGGAACTAGAGAACTGTCTCGGGTAAAACTGTATCTTCTGGAATTCGTAACTGTCGCATGACAGGCAGGGCATACAGACAGTCCTCTCATATTGTTAACCAAACACTTAAGAAAAATATCTTTGTCCACAGATGTTGTGACCCTTAGTTTCTAAGCTGTATACTAGTCCTATATTATGCTGAAGTTCTCAAATGCTAAAGAAGATTCTTTCAAAGACAGCCAATAGATCAGTATATTTCTATAAGCACTGAGCATTATATAGATACATATATAAAAACAATAGTAGTATTTTACATCATGCTGTATAAAGCCCACATAGATTATAAGAGATACTAGAAACACCACAGTACAGCTGGCTTCCATTCTTGGTCAGGGATACAACCAATGACACCTACCTGTATACGTGCAACGTAATGAACACATCAGAATCTGACATGAGATTTATATGCCAAAGTGAAATAGATTCATACTATCCATACAGAATGACAACTATAGGAACAGAATGCTGAGGAAAAGGAAAACAGGTACAGTAACAGTAATAAAAGAGACAGTAACAGAATAAATAGTTGAAAGCTTAAAAGAATTTCCAAGCTCTAAGGAATTCCCCCAATTAGAAACTGCTAATTCCCAGCAACTATCCCATTCTGATTTTACTCACATACCTAAAACAGAATAGTAATTAACAAGATCTATTGTTTCATGTTACACTTTGCTTAACTGTACATACCTGAAAAAGTGGTCTTTCCACCCTAAAAAGTAAGTTCATGTACATAAATGATTTTCCATTTCTTATTTTTATCAACGCACTGTTACAGATACAATTTAAATTAAAGCATATATTAGACCTTGAGTCAAAAGTTTTCTTTAATCACCAGCACAGACAGCATGTCTCTGGCATCTAGGATATTGAAATTAAAGAATTTAAAAGTAAAATTTAAAAGTAAAATAGAATTTTAATTTTAAATTTAAAAGAATTTAAAAGTAAAATAAAAACTGCAAAAACTTCAGAAATACTACCCATTTCCAGCTTCAGTACAACCTGAACAGTCATTTAAATGCTTATGGTTTGCTTATAACATTTTAATTTTTCACCTGTGTGGATTAGCCTCAACTCAAACTAAAAAAAGATTCTTTAGTATCAAGAAATACAGAAATTTTACAGCCTATTTGTTAAAGTTTTGCATAGAAAATGANTCCTAAGAAATAATTCTTATGCTTCACTTATGCGGTCAAAAAGAGAAAAGAAAGGCTAAATAACCAGTGTCATCATTTGTCAGCAGCAACAAGGCGACTCCTTTACACAAGGGTATATACAGTGAAATGACAAAAAAGTAGTAATTAACAAGAAAGAAGTAAAGCACAGATCAGTTATGTACTTGCCAAACCCACAAGACTGACATTTTTGGAAGTTCATTTACAACTAGGGAACTAATCAAATAGCCATATAGACATTGATTCGGGAAAAATGTAATACAAAAAATAACCTCAAATATCCATAAGCTTTTTCAAATATTTATACTTTCTAATAATTTCTAAGTTATTCAACATTTCAGAGTAAATATTTACAAGTAAATGATAAGATTTTCTTTTGTTCCCCTTCTTTGAGATGCATACATAAGGGAAAAAAAAGAAAGATGTTCAACAAGACAAAAATATAACAAATTCTATTACCTTGGATTTAAGATTTCACCAACAATTTCTTGCAGCTTGTCAATAAAATTAACAAAGTTTGAAAGCCCCTTTACGTGAACTCTTAAAGGATCAAACAACGAAGATGCACAGCCTCTTCCTCCAAGTTCTACGGTTCGGATAAAAGATGTTGCCATCTATTGGGAGAAATATTCAGAAATATGAAACTGTAGACACATGTGAAACGTACGCATGTTGAAGTGAGCCTCTCCTACAGATATGCAAACAGTGTGTAACAGCTGGCTGATAGCAGAAATCACCTCATTGAAACCAATAGAAGACCACTTTAATGTCAAGGTTGTACATCTCAACATAAATATTTGCAAGAATAATACTTAAATAGTGTAG
>VZTO01007034.1:101827-125010 GCA_013400615.1 Syrrhaptes paradoxus
TATATTATGTTTTGCATTGATAAAAATATTTTACAGCCATTGCTGTTTATTCACACTTTTTTTCACCTGTGTGGATTAGCCTCAACTCAAACTAAAAAAAGATTCTTTAGTATCAAGAAATACAGAAATTTTACAGCCTATTTGTTAAAGTTTTGCATAGAAAATGACTGATTATAAATGAAAAAGATTACTAATTTCTATAATGCTTAAGAAAATTGCTCTTACCTTTGTACTAGTGCCACCACTTACCAATACAAATTCCTGCATTACACACTTACACTTCTCTAATTCATCTCACACTTATAAGCCTGCCCAAAACACTAACTTCAGGTCTTCAAAAACATTCAAAAAAAAAAAAANAAAAATAACCTCAAATATCCATAAGCTTTTTCAAATATTTATACTTTCTAATAATTTCTAAGTTATTCAACATTTCAGAGTAAATATTTACAAGTAAATGATAAGATTTTCTTTTGTTCCCCTTCTTTGAGATGCATACATAAGGGAAAAAAAAGAAAGATGTTCAACAAGACAAAAATATAACAAATTCTATTACCTTGGATTTAAGATTTCACCAACAATTTCTTGCAGCTTGTCAATAAAATTAACAAAGTTTGAAAGCCCCTTTACGTGAACTCTTAAAGGATCAAACAACGAAGATGCACAGCCTCTTCCTCCAAGTTCTACGGTTCGGATAAAAGATGTTGCCATCTATTGGGAGAAATATTCAGAAATATGAAACTGTAGACACATGTGAAACGTACGCATGTTGAAGTGAGCCTCTCCTACAGATATGCAAACAGTGTGTAACAGCTGGCTGATAGCAGAAATCACCTCATTGAAACCAATAGAAGACCACTTTAATGTCAAGGTTGTACATCTCAACATAAATATTTGCAAGAATAATACTTAAATAGTGTAGCAGTATAAAAAAACACAAGTGAAAATGACCCAGCTAATTTAATATTTACATTGGACTTCTGACAGAATAGAAAAAGTTTTATTAACATGGGATATAGAATTTTTTCATTGTTGCTGCTGTTTAAATGCTCTTGTTGACCTCTCAAAAACTACTTACATTCAGAGGGCTGTCTATTAACCAAGAACAATTTTTACATAAACATGTAAAAGTTTACTTCTGTAGTATATTTATTTTCAGAGGTACAAATAAAGTATACACAAAGCTTCTGCAAAATTACAACAGTTAAGGCTTCTATCACCACAGGTATCCAATTCTGAAAGTTTCCATATATAAAGATACTGAAAACAAGAGATGACCCAAAAGCAGTACACCCTAGAGGACAACGCCTCAAATGTTAAGGCAACAGTCAGAATAAATAGCTTAGCAGATCTCCAGAGAGGTGAAAGATAACAATCCAACAGGCTTGACACAGATATAGTAATATTAATTCTACATATAAATTTTAATTTCAGGCTGTACAGTTAAATCGTAAAGCTCTTGGGACTGGAAAGAGTACAACTGGAATTACTCTAGCAAGGAAAGTAAATCTGCCAGTATTCCTGTCTTTATGCTAAAGATTTCCTGGGGATCAAGTACAGTTCACAGGACCTTGCCTTCCCAATGGAAAAATACTCTGGCTTTGTAGGATTTCTAGAAGACAGATGCCAGAAAAGACAACTTCTTTACATGGCAGAGAAATTTCCCCTCTGGCAACTGTGAGGAAAAGGTAATAAATCCAGTCCAAACACATGCTTTTTTTTTTTAATACAATGCTAACAGAGCATTAGGAGCAAAAATAATTCATCCTGGAAATGAGATTTCATAAATTTCTCATATTTATTCAACCATGAAAATCTGAGAATGCAGCTGCTTCACTGTTACCTACCCACAGTGTTCTTCCTTGGTCTGCTGTTGTCAGCATTGAGGCCACTGGGCATTAAAAATTTGATTATTTTTAATGAGGGACTACAGTGTTTCTCTGGAGAAAGAATTCTTATTTTATTACAACTATTTTTTGAGATGGCTCTGTGCTGACTGTAACTACTGTAAGTATAAATGCACCTCACATAGCAAACTAGATTCTTTAGCAACAACCCTCTCTGAGCACTGCAGATGGATACTGTCACTTTTTATATTCCTATACAAGGGCATTGAGGAAAGAGTGTCCTGTTGTCTTGACATTTTTTCCCCCCAGCTCTGTGCCTTTGAGAATGAAATGAGCAGGAATGTCCCATATCCATCCCATCTTGAAGGTTATTTCAAGACTGATCAAGCCACAAATAACTTCAAAGAATTATCCTCCCCAAATTCTGTGTCAAAGCTGAAAAAAACTTCAATACTGCCCTTTCAAACTTTGGCTTCTGTTCTAGCATACATGCCAAAGGCAGGGTTTTCTCACCAGGTTGCTCTGAGAAGAGCAATTTGTACACAGAAATACTTTATGTTCCAGATGTCTCAAGTTTAACAAATGCACTGAAAAATGCTGGTTTACTATTTAACCAAAACATTTACTTACAGCCCTTTAAAACTGAAATACACTGTAAGGCATTGTTAGTAGCTTGGGTTTGTTAATGTTCCTGCTGCTTTGTGATACATCCTTAACCCAATCTCATCGCTTTTAGAGATATTTGGTAAACTGCAACATCTAGTCTAACGCCATCTTTTCGTCCTTTGTTTTTTTTTCTTTGATGAACATACTCATGACCTCATTTCACAACATTTACTAGGATTTCAAAATTTTAAAAGCAATAATAAGTATATCTTACATTCACGTTTAAGATAGTCAACTTTTTCAGGATTTCAGTCACTTTTTGGGATGAACAGTCTCAATGCCTGGTTTTACAATATCCCATTTTAGAGCTCTAGAGGTTGACATGCACACAATTATTTTTGTGTGCATCTTCAGATTTCATGACCAAGCAAGAATCCATTTCTTCACGTGGAATCTCTGTCGTGTCTTTTCAACCTAGAAACCACGTTGATAGTGGTATTTTACTTGGGTTACAAATGTCAGTCTTGCGTATGAGATTAAAGCAACATTTTATATTTATAGATCTAATTTCATGGCTTATGATCTACAGCGAGTTTCATTTCATACACATACCAGGAAAATGGACATTCCTCTCTTCTGTGAGGCATGTTTTAGGTTCGTGAAGGCTTCTCTGCCAAGTCCTCTGTCAGGAACATTTAGAATATGAGCCAACGCCAGATCATCCTTAGAATTCACCAACAGGCTTAAATATGAACAAACACACTTCTTTGCCAGAATTCTCACCTGTATAAGAAAGCATTGCACAAATTGGTCACCCTGCTGCTAAATTATATCTCTATGAGATATGTACTAATATGATTTTTGGAAGAGTAAGAATTTCACCTTACATAATTTCAAAATGCTAATTGATGTGTGGAAATTCTGGAAGTACTGACAAAAGCAAGCATGATTAATGTGTTGAAATTACATATACTGTACTTGAATATTCACAAAAACATTTGAGGGTTGGATCTCTAGCTATTAAAATTGGCTATCAATTTCTACTTAGAAACCTCCTCATAGATATTAATTTTCAAAGGCAAAATATTAGCACTATGCAACCACATAAGAATTTGTCATTAACTTCAATTAGGCTAAGATTAAAAAAGAAAAAAAAAAATCTCACCAGCTCTGCACCAGATTCTGTAATCCCTTGGCTCCCAGGGGATTTTACCACTGAAACTCCACTGATTGAGTTTGTTTGTTTGGTTGGGTTTATTTTTGTTTTTAAACCAGCAACAATTTAATATCAATAATTGGAAAAGGAAACTATGTTATATTTCATCTTAAGTTTTCAATATATCAGGAACATTACAGAAGAGAGAAATAACTTTACCTTCACATTCTCCTGGCCCTGTTTGTTGACTCGTGTAGGAGTAGAAAGAATAGAACCGTTATTCTCTTTTGCATTCATTATGCCAGAAATAAATTCCAAGAGCTGAACCTTTAATACAAAGATTAAACTTAAATATGAAGATGACTAAAAAGAAAACATAGTATAAAACCTGGTGAAACTACACCTGCCAGTTTGCTAGTGCTTTGAGGTTAGCGCAGCCCCTACATCCTGCTTCTGGTTTTAGTCTTTAGAAGTACAACTGTTGTAGCAGAAAAATGAGGTATAAGATTCAAATTAACTTTAGAAAAAGATATCTCAAAACAGTTATGCACTAAAAAGCAGCTGCCTATGCTTTGGAGAACATCTCATATGTTACACCATGTTTAGGAAGAGCTCATCAACCCACCCAAGTTCTCTATTTTCCCCATTAAAAAAAAATTGCAGTTTCCATGCCCTCCCTGAACTTCAGTTCTCTTTATAATCTCTTTTGTGCCTAATTACTGTTTGAATGTAGGTTCTCTGAACCTTTAAGGAAGTAGGCAAGCTGCTTATAAGCTTACTTGTCACAGAATCATACAATAATTTAGATTAAAAGGGACCTGTATAGATCATCTAGTATAAACCCATGCTTGAAGCAGGACCAGATTGACCAGGTTGCTCAGCAACGTGCTGAGCCATGTCTTTATTAACTCCAAAGATGAGATTCCACATCCTCTCTGGGCAACCTGCTCCAACATTTGACCACTTTTTTCATGGGGAAAGCTTCTCATTCTTAATAGGGCTGGAAGGTAAACAGTTCTAATCATGCTGTAACTACTAATTCATGGTATGTTCATAGCATACCTCAGTTTGGTTAATGGTCAGTTACTGATACAGCGTTCCTCATATTAAAATTACTATTAACCATGTATCAAATTCAGAAGATGAAATGAACAGTAATTTGTTTTAAGTCTGCAATTCCAAGACAGTGGGCAGTGAAAGCAGACAACTAACTCCTCTCTAAATTTTCATTAGAAGCTAGAAGTATGTCCATCTAAATCCAACATTCCTTAATTTTTTCATTATCAATATCTTTTATCTTTTGACCTTCCATGCTCTAGAGAGCATAGAATCAAATAAAATCATGTGGAATGCTCTGTTTGAACCATAATTGTTACTTACATATATTTTTATCCAATAACATAGAGATTAATCAAATTCATTTTTCNCCACATAAGAATTTGTCATTAACTTCAATTAGGCTAAGATTAAAAAAGAAAAAAAAAAATCTCACCAGCTCTGCACCAGATTCTGTAATCCCTTGGCTCCCAGGGGATTTTACCACTGAAACTCCACTGATTGAGTTTGTTTGTTTGGTTGGGTTTATTTTTGTTTTTAAACCAGCAACAATTTAATATCAATAATTGGAAAAGGAAACTATGTTATATTTCATCTTAAGTTTTCAATATATCAGGAACATTACAGAAGAGAGAAATAACTTTACCTTCACATTCTCCTGGCCCTGTTTGTTGACTCGTGTAGGAGTAGAAAGAATAGAACCGTTATTCTCTTTTGCATTCATTATGCCAGAAATAAATTCCAAGAGCTGAACCTTTAATACAAAGATTAAACTTAAATATGAAGATGACTAAAAAGAAAACATAGTATAAAACCTGGTGAAACTACACCTGCCAGTTTGCTAGTGCTTTGAGGTTAGCGCAGCCCCTACATCCTGCTTCTGGTTTTAGTCTTTAGAAGTACAACTGTTGTAGCAGAAAAATGAGGTATAAGATTCAAATTAACTTTAGAAAAAGATATCTCAAAACAGTTATGCACTAAAAAGCAGCTGCCTATGCTTTGGAGAACATCTCATATGTTACACCATGTTTAGGAAGAGCTCATCAACCCACCCAAGTTCTCTATTTTCCCCATTAAAAAAAAATTGCAGTTTCCATGCCCTCCCTGAACTTCAGTTCTCTTTATAATCTCTTTTGTGCCTAATTAGTGTTTGAATGTAGGTTCTCTGAACCTTTAAGGAAGTAGGCAAGCTGCTTATAAGCTTACTTGTCACAGAATCATACAATAATTTAGATTAAAAGGGACCTGTATAGATCATCTAGTATAAACCCATGCTTGAAGCAGGACCAGATTGACCAGGTTGCTCAGCAACGTGCTGAGCCATGTCTTTATTAACTCCAAAGATGAGATTCCACATCCTCTCTGGGCAACCTGCTCCAACATTTGACCACTTTTTTCATGGGGAAAGCTTCTCATTCTTAATAGGGCTGGAAGGTAAACAGTTCTAATCATGCTGTAACTACTAATTCATGGTATGTTCATAGCATACCTCAGTTTGGTTAATGGTCAGTTACTGATACAGCGTTCCTCATATTAAAATTACTATTAACCATGTATCAAATTCAGAAGATGAAATGAACAGTAATTTGTTTTAAGTCTGCAATTCCAAGACAGTGGGCAGTGAAAGCAGACAACTAACTCCTCTCTAAATTTTCATTAGAAGCTAGAAGTATGTCCATCTAAATCCAACATTCCTTAATTTTTTCATTATCAATATCTTTTATCTTTTGACCTTCCATGCTCTAGAGAGCATAGAATCAAATAAAATCATGTGGAATGCTCTGTTTGAACCATAATTGTTACTTACATATATTTTTATCCAATAACATAGAGATTAATCAAATTCATTTTTCATAGAAGACTTAAATAGTCTAAGAGTGGAATACATGCTACAACTTGACCAGCCTAGAGCATGGCCTCAACATGCAGTGTCGCAAGATCATCTGAGCTGCAATAAACTGCAACAGAGCTGCTGGAGTGGCTGAAGTTGAACCTCTTCTGGTTTCTGGAAAAATCTAATACAGAACTACAAGTAATATAGGGAATGTTTTGCTTTTAAGAGTGTGGTATGATAACCTTTAAAAATATTTTGAGTGCCTATCAACATACAACAAAACTCCATGACATGTTAATCATTAAGTTTTGCTTCAGCCTTATCAAATCTCTACAGCTCATTTTTTCAGTTCAATTTCCAGCAAAGAGCAGCTGTGTGAACCACCATCCAGCAGAACAACAGAAAGAAATAATTTGAGTGAATTTAAGATCTCTTTAAAAGATTTCACAATTTAAACTCATCTGCTTCCCCAACAGAAGAGCAAAGAACTTGTGAAAAATTCAGACCTCCTTTGTATATTTATAAGTAAAATTAAAAAAATAGTCAAATTATCAGAGATCAAACAAAGAGAATACTTACAGGGGCTATGCTTTCATCTTCAGACACAAGTCCAAGACCATTGCACTTCTGGCATATGTCTATTAGATCTAACATATTACTTCTTGCTAAGAAGGCATCATAGGCTTTTTTTAGGTCAGCATAATTTTCAGGTTCTTTCATGTTTTTGAATGATAATCCCAGTTTGTCATGTAACAAATATTTCCAAGTTTCCAACACATCACTAAGTGATACTGTGAAATCTCCATGGTACTAATAGAACAGAAAAAAAGCAAAAATATTTTTCTGGTGATGAAATCAGTTAGGTTAAAGAGTGCTTCTGGAAATACTTCTTCCAAGATATAAGCTGTTTATTTGGGGTTTTTTTCTTGGTTTGGAAGTTTGTGGGTTTTTGGTTTTTTTTTTTGTTTTGTTTTTTTTTTTTTTTTTTTGTTTTTTTGTTTTTTTTTAATCTGTGGTGTTTTTTTTTTCTTTTATGGNCAGAGGCACTCAAGAGTTACATCTATTCACCAGGTGACAGACACATCTTGTACACATCCAAAGGAGGACATGTATTTCCTTCTGCTACTGTGTGCACACTCACTACTTTTATGTATAGGTCTTCATCTGAGGACCCTCAGAAAAAACAGCAGCCAAGAAAGCACTGCTGCAAGCACAACTCATGCAGCCTACACCAAGTCCGTTTTAGACTCACATTCCTCTAGTGTCATTCCAAGGCATTTTCAGAGCAGTCACAGAAACGATGCATCCCAAATGCCACAGTTCTCCCACCCAGATCACTTGATGAAAATAAAAGATTAAAACATGATCAGGCAAGACAGGCTAGTATTTAATATTAAAATTTAGAACTCAGATCTATACTTAAAATACTTTGATCTTCCCATCTGTCTTGTGGTTCTTTTTCTAAGCCTTGATTCAACAGTGTGCTTAATCATATTAATTTTAGTGCCTTGCTGTATCTGACCCACAATTAAAACAACAAGGAAGTGACCAAAACAGCGATTTCAAGTATGTGCCCAAGCAAAAAATCCAGTAAGTAAACCAGGTGTGAGATGTAGCAAGTACCAAGAATGTGCTAAAAGAATGCTAACCTGTTTATTGGCTTCAGCCATGGACAGCTGTAATGCCATCAGCATGCAGTCTGCTCCACATACAGTAGTCCTGTCAGAGTTCGAAAATAAAGGCCACTGTCTTCTGAAACACTTGATCAAGTTCAAAATTTTTTGCTGGAAAGCAATCATTGTCTAGAGTAAAGATAGAAAATAATTAAGAGAAATAAAAATTATTATCACTAAGCAAAGAGGTCTATGTGCACCTTCACCTCTCAATAAACTGTGCAAATCCTGTTGTATCTTCTTGTAGATCAAATTCCTAGAATAAACTCTTCCCTCTAAAACAAAAATCCAGTATGACTCACCTTCAGGTATGACATGCCTTCATAAAGACCCCTTACTTTCCTTGTACATTATATCAACATAAAATAATGAAAGCTATCACAAATACTACAGTCTTGGGTCTCTGAAACCAGCCAGTCTGAATGCCCCAGAGAGTGTCTTCTGTCCTGCCCGCGCTTGCTATATATCCAGACCACTATCTACCAGAGTATCTTAAACTCAGAAACAAGAAACATAGTATTTTTAAGGCTTACTAACAAAGACATGTCAAAACACTTTTGTTACCTGTATAGTCGTTTTTCATTATATATATAATTATCTCCCCTATTTCTTTTGGCAATGAGTTCCAGAAGAAGTTTTGAATTTGACTACTTCATGCTTTGGTCTTTTTCACCTTCTTGCATTTGTCAAGACACAGGCACACAAGACTCTTTAAAAAAAGTGGCATTCCTTAAACCTGTTCTTTCCTGAAACACCACAAGAACAATACCCATACCATTTACTTTCAGAACACAAACCCAACCTTCCCCCTTATTGGGGAAAGACACAGCCCACAGGGGATTTTCTGGTGATCGGTACCACCAGGAAAAATGCTGAAGCATGGGAAGAGCGGCAGGGAACACAGGAGACATCGGGTAACAGGCAAGATCGCAACAGGAACTGCAACTATTTACTCTCCAAAACGCTTGCAGTGGACAACGGACTTTATTTTATACTAACAAGTACATTAACGTGAACAGAACATGCAGGCCAGAGAGGATGAAACTGGCAGACAGTTGCAAATCAGCGTGGGGCAGACAAAACCTCTCCAGAGGCATTTCTCCCCCCCTCCCACGCCCCCCACACCCCCTTTGAGAGGTTTCAAGGGGACAAGATCCGTCACTGGAAACAAACGCCCAGCGAAACAGCCCGAACAAGTGCAAAAGCCTGAGAAACAAGCCCCAAGCGCATAAGAACCGATATCACAATCATCACCGGGGGCTCGCCGGCTGCTGCCGGCCCCCTCTGGACCCCCGCCCCGCGGCCGAGGCTAGCGGCAGCTGCAGACGCCGGGGCCGCCTCGCCTCTCCCGGAGGAAAGCCCCAGCCTCCACACCACACCCGCCGAAGCGCTCCAGCTTTCCCGGCAGAGCTACCTGCGTGACCGGGAGGATCGCGTCGCTCACACAACTTTCAGGCGAAACAACCGCAAGGCCACCAGCTCCCAGCGGCGGTTTAAATTTAAATCCTCCGCTAGCGCCCAATTAGCGAGCGGGTCCCGCTGACCCGGAAACACAACGCTGCTGCGCCGGGAGTGGGAGGTGCTGCTGGCGGTTGGCGGGAGAGGAGGTGCTGGTGGGTGATGTGGGGCTGCAGAGGTGCGTGGGACGTGGGGTGGGGGAGTGTCCCGTCCCGTCCCGTCCCGTCCCGTCCTGTCCCGTCCTGTCCTGTCCCGTCCCTCAGAGTTTCGCCCGGTCATACCCGGGAGCTGGGCTGGCCTGGCCGCTGTGGGGACAAGCCCGGGCCCTCGCCCTTGCCTGAGGACCGGTATCGCTGTGGGACCGGCCTGGTCTCTTGTAGCCTCGCTCGGGGGTAGCAGCTGGGCCTTGAAGGGAAAAGGAGGGAGCAGGAGGTTAAAGGAGGAGTGAGGAGGGTTGGGGGAGGTAACGGGCAGCCACACAGCTCGGTTGCCCGGGTTGTATTTCCTAAAGGAACGAAGCTGATAGCATTCCTGGTATTCTCACTTAAAGGTAGTCTGGTGCTTCTGTGTTCATGGGAGGCCTGAAAGGAGGAAAACTACGGATAGGGTTTAAAATATGTATTTGGCCTTAGGAGCATAGCTATACAAGTTATATGGCTGAAGTATTTATGTTGATGTGGTGGTTTGTCATATTAATAAACATTGCAACTGTGGAGAGCCTCTACATCTCAGTGATGCCCGTGTCAAACCTGGGTGGCTCCCAGGCAAAATTTTCAGTCTTGGATGCTGAAACCTTCACATCGTTAAACAGAAAAATCTGTCACAGGTGTGAGATTTAAACCTGTTTTCCACATGGTGTGTAATTAAAGGTCTGATTTCCCAAAAGCTTAACCTAGCGTCAAATCTGTACTGGGACTAAAAGGAGTGATTTTGAAACTACTTGTGTATCTCAGCCTCTTGTGTTCCAGCACAGAAATCTGATTTTCTTGAAAATTTGTTGAATACAGTAAAGGACAAAGTCTTTGGTACACAGAGGTGTAGGTGCTTTGTCCTCATTTACAGTTGTGCAGCCTTGATTAACTCTGCTTTTAGTTAGGCACCTATAGTCTTTTAAGAGTTACGCAAGTAAAGAGAATTTCAGGGTAGTAATGTATCATTTTTTTTGTCATTTCATTGAAAATTTAAAAGTTCTATATGTGACTTTTCTGATGTGTACAGTTACTTTATTTCTTGTCTTGGAGTTGAGTTGCCAACAGTATCACAAAATCTGCAGTTATTGCTGAAGTCTGTAGAGACAGTTTTGAATGTATGTTATTTAAGTTTGTTAATCTTTTGATTGATGAAACTACATGCTACATCTAAAAATAATGAGCTTAAGTGCAGCTTTTGTGTTCTTAAATATGATTCTTACAAGGAATTTTGATCTGTTGTGCCACAAATACCCTTTACATTTTTCTTCATGCAGATGAGTAATGGAGGCTTTTTAAAATTTTCTGTGTAGAATGAAGATTTTAATCCTGGAGAAGATATCACTTCCATGATACCTTGACTTAGTCCACTGAAAATGAAGCAAGATCCTACTAGAAACGCTGCTTATACTGTGGATTGTGAAGATTATGTGCACGTGGTAAAATTCAATCCATTTGATAGTGGAGATGCATGTTCCCTCATTGCATACGGTGGCAATAATTATGTAGTTGTTGGGACATGCAAATTTCAGGTTAGTTTGTGTTACTGTTGATTCTGTTACTTGCTTCCCGAAACTTACTTTGCCAGCACCTCTGCTGCACAGAGACCCTGGTTGCTTTCCTGTTTCTGTGTAATAGAGAGGGTTTTACTCCTTCATTACATTAACAAGTCTGGGATATTTGTTCTTCAAGAAAAAAAATACCATTGGTATAAATTACCATCCTGCTGGTATAAAGTTCCTTTTGAATAGAATCATAGAATGGTTTGAGTTGGAAGAGACCTTAAAGATCATAAAGTTCCAACCCCCCTGCCATGGGCAGGGACACCCTCCACTAGACCAGGTTGCTCAAAGCCTCATCCAGCCTGGCCTTGAACCCCTCCAGGGATGGGGCATCCACAGCTTCTCTGGGCACCCTGTTCCAGTGCCTCACCACCCTCACAGTAAATAATTTCTTCCTAATATCTAATCTAAACCTACCCTCTTTCAGCTTAAAACTGTGACCCCCTGTCATCTTGCTGCACTCCCTGAATAGACTGCAAAGAAAATCAGAGTGCTCTGCTGGAAGAGTAATCCCATTTTAGTATCTCTTGCTAATGTTGGTGACTGCTATCTGAGAACTTAAGTGCTCAGCTTTGGAAATATGTGACTTAATATTTGATGTACATTGTTCTTTATCATCACAGAGTAACTGGCCCCTTTTTGCACAGTTATATTTTGTTCTATATACATTTGCCATTTATACTAAATTATCTTCTAAAGCTTTCAGCTAGCTTGCAAAACAGCAAAGGTTACAACTACTTTCAACTTTAGAGCTAAAGTATCTGTGTTAATTTTATAGATTTTTTTTTTTAAGGAAGGACTGTAGAAATAATTAGGGTTTTTTTATCTTTGCTTTCCCAATTATATTGGCCTCTGGCTGGAGACTGCAATAATTTCCTATATTTTTAAGTACTTACATATTTCAAGTTAATAATTTATGATCCAGGTTTTCACAGTGAGGGTGTTATAATCTAAAAAGATCACAGATACATGTAATTTTGAAAGCCTTTAAATTTCATATCAATTTGAATTGTTAGAAGTCATCAAGACATTGTTCTGCATTAGCTAACTACCACATTTCTGTAGGAGGAGGATGCAGAAGTGGAAGGCATGCAGTATAAGACACTAAGAACATTTCATCATGGAATACGAGTTGATGCCATAGCATGGAGTCCAGAAACTAGACTTGGTGCTTTACCTCCCCAGATAAGGTATTTATAATACATGAGTAAAATGAATCCTTGTCTCTTATCTGTTTTCCCTAACTCCTTAATACTGGATTAAGTTTAAAGCGTATTGGTGAAATCTAACTCTTTAGAAATTACTGATGAACTCTGCTCACTTCAGTAGAACAGCATTTTAATTCTTAAAGTAATTCTTTTTTTGGTTTTGGTTTTTTTTTTTCTACTTGTGCTACTTGCCCCTCGCCTCAGTGAACTAGCAGTAAATATTTCTTTCCTTATTCATTATTTTAAGGGACCTAGAATTTACTTAGTGCTTTCTTTGTGCATCTATGAAAAAGTTCACTAAGGATGAGACTGTTGTAATGGCCTGCTTTATAGAGCTACTTGTAACAGTCTGCATAGTATGGGCTGTGTTTGGGAGTAGGTCAGATGCAATTTGTGAGACCCAATTCTGTGTAAATCTAGAAGGATAGTTAACTATTAAGTATGCACTTAAGAAATTTAACAATTTAACAAGGTCCTGCACATGGGTCAAGGCAATCCCAAGCACACATACAGGCTGGGGAGAGAATGGATAGAGAACAACCCTCAGGAGAAGGACTTGGGCGTGTAGGTTGATGAGAAGCTGAACATGAGCCGGCAGTGTGCGCTTGCAGCCCAGAAACCAACCGTGTGCTGGGCTGCATCAAGAGAAGCATTAGCAGCAGGTCAAGGGAGGTGATTCTCCCCCTCTGCTCTGCTCTCGTGAGACCCCACCTGCAGTACNGGTGGTGAGACACTGGAACAGGTTGCCCAGAGAAGCTGTGGATGCCCCATCCCTGGAGGGGTTCAAGGCCAGGCTGGATGAGGCTTTGAGCAACCTGGGCTAGTGGAGGGTGTCCCTGCCCATGGCAGGGGGGTTGGAACTTGATGATCTTTAAGGTCCTTTCCAACCCAAACCATTCTATTATTCTATGAATTAAAATGTTCTCAGTAGCTTGTAAGTGTCTTCAAACTTATGATGGTTGCTTACTGTTGCATTTTTGTACAGTCTTTTGTTTAAAATGTTAGAAATTGGTTTATTATTATTATTATTACGTTTTCGTATTTTAAAACACTGATAATGAGGGTTCTTTTTTGTGCTCTGCCACTTAACTTCTTCCAGGAGAAGTTTCAATGGCAGTTATGAGAGATATTTCAGGTAAATGAGTTGATTCAGATTTAGCTTTATAGAATGTTTTGCATTTCTTTTCATGAAAAAGTATTCTTGGCTCTTGATAGACAGTATTTTATAGATAACTCTGCTTGTTGCCAAAGCAGAAAAGTTGAGATAGAAGCTTTTGTTTTGTTTTTTTTTCAAAATCTGAATTTTCCTTTGCATGTCACTTTGTGGGTTTAAACTGAAGGGAAACTGATAAAAAGTTAACCGTTGCAGTGTTGATTGACTGAAGGGCTTTTCTTTGTTGAGTGTAGGTTCTGTACTGCAGCCTCTGATAGGAAGTTAAGGCTATTTACTTCAGACCTGCAGGACAAGAATGAATTTAAGGTAAGGGCAGCTAAACTGATTTTTAACAAATTATTTAGTCTTTAGTGAAGTCTAATCTTTAACTGCCCTTCTGCCCCATTTTGCTTAATATATGGTATGAGATACAACACTGAACTGTGACAGATCCTATATCCATCATCTCTAGGGAAAGTTGTTGCATTGTATGTACCTTTCTGCCTTTCAAGTGGGAATAATTGTAATTGTCACCTACATGATCTTTTGATTTAGGTGTATTTATGTAACAATTCAACCAAATTGAAGAAAAGCAAGTAGAGGCTTATGGCTCATCCAAAAGCTACTCATAAAAAGAATGTTCTGCAGATGAATTTCAAGTACCATGTTGGACAAGGTTCCTTTATACAGGCACCTGTAAAATTTTATGTGGTGTTGGTTATTAGACTCCTCTATAAGAAAAGCAAACCTAGTAATTTCTCTTTCATGGAGAACTGGAAGTTTCAATTCAACTTTTTTAAACAGCAGAACATGTAAAGAAAGAATACTGAATTTAGCACATAACTGCAGAGAGGTACACTAAACATGCCCATGGGCTGTCACTTGTGTATTGCTGAGATATAAACAAAGGAAATGTCTTCTTCAAATACCATTTTACTTCCCCTTCTTTCAGTGTAGGATGATAGTGTTCGTTTAAGAACAGTGATATAAGAGAAGCCAGGTCTAAATACTGTCTTCACTGTATAAGCTGAAGGTTGGTTTTCTGGAGAATTCTTTCGTTTGCTAGACATGTCAACTCTTATGTCACTTGGATGTGTACATATTCTTCAAAATTCTGCCTTTGAAACAATGTCCCAGTCCAAGTACTAATATTAGTTAGATGTTTGTGCTGACTATTTTGAATTTGTTTTGAGGTCTCAGCCAAAAATAAGCAAGGCTAATTAATACTAAAAAATCAGGGGAAAGGTTTCCATGTCTTTTAGTGTTTTGAAATATTATAATGTCTCTTGTGGTGAGAGTTGTGTATTAAGTGTAAATGAGAAAATAATCGGGTGTCATTTGTGGTTTGGTAATTTGTATTAGTAAGACAATTATATTTGTCTTATAGAAACTAAGTGAATTGCAGATGTCACTTATGTAGCCATACTAATAATGGAATAAGAAGTAAAGATGGATGTTACTAAACAACAGAACATCTTTTCTTTAAAGAAGATACTTTTTATGTTATTTCATATGTGCACATACCCTTAATTTCCTTCTTTCGTGTTTGGTCATCTCATATGGCTTTGTCACCCAGGCAGTTGGGTAACTGACATAGTTACAATTGGCTGGGGTAGCACTTCTCACAAAATATTTCTAAAAGTCTTAATGCTGTTTTCTTGTAATTCTCGTCATTCCTTATTAAAGTTATTTTTTATATAATATCTGCCAGTTTTAATGTTAAGTTGTGAATTTAATTTTTTAATGTAAATGTAAAGTTATTGTTGATTATGTCTGTTGCATTTTGAGAAGTTTATAGAACTGTTCATAAGCACACAGATGAAAGAGAACAGATGAAATCATTAATAACAGTGTAGATGATGGATGGTTAATAAGTGGAAATAATCAAACATATGAATAAACCTGGTACTGCAGGCTCTATTCAGCCAAATTCAGCACTAAAGTCTGAATTTTGTATTTGTTTTGGATTAACAAGGGACCTGATGGACTGCCTACTAAAATCAATGAGAAGTCTCTTGACTTCAGTAGATGCTGGTTCCAGCCATGGATGAATGTTCTTTACACGTTTCATAAATATGAAAGCTGTTAAGTTATTTTTATTGGGGGTTAATTAATGATGAACAACTGTGGTTTTTTGACAAAAATTGAATGTGAGAGCTGTGATAGTTGATAACTTTCATACCTCTTCCTCTGTCCCTCCATCATCTGGTCCTTAGTAAAAGGTACTCTTCTGTACCATCCAGAGTAGACTTTACGGCTGCACCACCTTTCAGACTCTCCACGTTGATGTAGGATACAGCCCAGACTTAACACTGAGTTACTAATGGGATCTGCCATTTTGCTCATTACTAACTATTTGCTTTCAGAGAAATAATTGGTATTATAACTTCACACAAACACATCTTTGATAATTCATGGGCTTAAACTTTTAACATACAATTTCAAATAAACAAGTTTATTCTAAGAAGTATTTTAGTAAGCTGTAAAATACTGAATGAGAATGAGATTACAAACAGCACACTTTTAAAATAACAAACGTTTTAAATATAGCCGGTGACATGATTTTTTTTTCTAACTTAGTATCAATGCATGATGTCTATTAGAACCGAAGAAGTAAAGGTGCCAACGCAGTAGCGCAGTCTGCTTAGTGCTGTTTTTTCAGAATAGAATTTCTGTGATGGGTTATTGTTTTCCCAGTTCTGACAAGATTTTTTTTCTGGTATCTGACCAACACAAATGACACTTTAAAACATGCACTTCTAATTTAGGGGAATTTATTACACAGTAGTTTTGACTGGATGCCTAGAAACAAATTTGAAATGCCACATTTACATTTCCATTAAGATAGCAATTATTTTTCATACAAAAAGGTTTGTTGGGGAACTGATTCATCTACCCTTAGGAGTTCTTTCTACACAAAACACTCGGACTTGCAGTTTCTACTGCAAAAGTGTGTTCATTGCACAACACATCAGAATAATTTTTCATGATAGGTAGTGAGTGTAGAGACCACAGAGCATTAATGTAACAGGTGTTGGACATTAGAATGCGGTATTTAGCCTGAACAACTCCAGCTGTAAGTACTAGCAGTGTAGGAGTTATTTTGCCTCAGAAGGAAACAAGCAATTACAATGTCTTAATTACTCAAATCCAGTTGATATGAATAAGCTCCTCCAATGTCTAATGTAGACGAAAGGATCATGGAATTTGATTTTTGTCAGCTGAAGATGTCACGAATGCTTCTTCATTTTTGACACTACAAAAACTAGAGAACATTTGTTACTTACGCAGTACAAATGAGAAGTGTTGGCTTCAATTTAACAGTGAAGTGATTAGCTTTGTTTATGCCAGCTCCACCACTGGAAGTAACAGTCTAAGGACTTAATTAAAGATGTACTGAGACTGAAGAAAAAGTAAACATATTTTTACTAGGTCAGGCTTGATCTAATGTTAAAAATAATCAGAAAACAGCTAAAACTACGTATTTTTTACCTAATAGCGAGGAACTCATTAGTGAAAAGTAAGAATGTGGAATAGTGCATTTATATTGGTAAAAATGTTGTCTTTGAGACTATCTTCTGGAGGTTTTTTGACAAAAAGTGTGGAAAATACCTTCTCTACGTAGTCATTTTAATTTCTTATACCTGGACAATCATTGTACTGTATACTTCTTGTCAAGAAAAAAGTAACACCTAACTCTGTTCTGCAAAATCTCAGATGGTCACAAACACTCAGTGAGCTATGCTGAGCTGGCTTTCAATAGTTTGATACAGTGGTGTCTTACTAACAATCAATTGATACCTCAGAAAAGCTATTTCATAAACCTGAGGTTGAACACATGAAGAACACATGGAAGACTTTGATCCATTGTACAGTGCACACTTTACACGTGGGAATTTCAAGAGAGGTAGAAAATGAGCAAACAAAGCTGAAGGAAGTATGTGATTACAGTGTAATCTGTGAACATTTTGTCCTTTATACTAAACAATTAGTATGTGTTGCTTCTGGAGGGATAGACGGAGTAATCTTACCCTGTTTTCCCAGTGGAAAAACTGTCTTGATGTAATTATCAACAAGGAACTTGAAGCATACTGAGTTTTCCATTACTTTGTCAACACAACTAATCCAAAATTTATGGGTTGGATCAAGCCCAGAACAACAAACAAAAGGTAAAATGTGACTGATGGATCTTCATGAAATCTTTTTCTTCTTTTGAGGTTTCTATTTGGAAATGAATTGTGGCTTCTGCTTCAAATTTTGTTTAATAAAAAGCATATTTCATCAGAACTGTGGAAGTAAAATGAGGCAGGAGATTTGAAATCAGAATGCTGAAAATTTTCAAAAGAAAAACTATTTCTGTCTAAATAGTTTAGCATCATCCTAGGATGTATTAGTTCTAGTATAATTCACTAGGTTTTAATAAAACTATGAGCTATTGGAAAAAAATTAAGTTGGCTATTGAAAATGTTTCTGTATTGAATTGATGAGGCATTCATAAAATTTTTAGAGAGGGGGATTTAGATATTGTGCATGCTTGAGAGATTTATTTTTTTTTTAATCGGTTCTGCATTTGTTGCTCAGAATAGCTACACTTGGAGGACAGAGAGTGTCTTTTCCTTTCAGAAAACTGTGGAACCGATTGTTTTCATTCAACCTTGTTTTCTTGTGCAATCTCTCCATGTCATGCTGTTATCCAGAGGATATTTTAGTCTCCTTTTTATGATACCTTGCAGGGCAAAAAAAGAGCAGCTATGCCTTGAGATGTAATCAGTGGGACTGAAGAGAATATAACAGTAACAGATACAATATCTACAGAGGGATATTTTCCCGACTCAAAATTTTAAGTGAGATTTCTGTCAAGAAGACCATAGATTTAGTTAATGAGAGAAGATACATGTAAATCCTCAGATAGAGCAAACTGAAATATTAACTAGCTACAGATTTTCTAATGAGACCAGAGATTATCTATTCATACATAGCCCCCATGCGAATGAATTTGAATGTACACTAAACTTTGAGATGAGTTTTGCATGCTTGCTTAATGCTAAATGCGTGTAAGTTCTTTCACTTCGGTTTTTGAAGATACTGTAAACCTCGAAAGATTACTGATGCCTGTAGATGAGTATAAAACACTTAATAGAATTGAGAAAAAAGGTGTCTTGATATTGTGGCCAAGATAGCTGAAAAGCCTTTGAAATATTACCTAACTTTTAATTGTTACTAAAACTGGGATTTTGCTTTTATTCAGAAAAGCTATGCTGCTAAGTTGGTTTTTGTTATAGATAAATTATTCTCAGTACTTTGGAATAGAAATGTAAAAATGTCTTGATTAAGAAGCATCAGGAGAGAATGATTACATAGCAACAAGGTTCCCTTTGAGATTACTTTATGCTTTTTGATACAACTCTAAATGTTTGCTTTTGAGTGACAGTTGACATGTACATTCACACTGTGAGTGTTTACATCATATTATTTGAGCATGGATGATCTATTAATTCAGTAAAAGAAGAGTGGGTACTATACCCCATTTTTTTCTGCTCTTCAGCACAAAAGCAGGGAGCACAAAGCCTGTGTCTGTTCTTCTCAAATGTTTAATAGGAGTCATGCTTAACTACTAAGTTGTTGTGTGGTTTGCTTGGTTTTGCTTGTACTGTTTTTCCACATCTTTGATTTTCTTAAAGTCTTCAGCGTATGTTGTCTTCTCTTTCATCTTCTTGTCACTGAGAGTTTTTTCACTGTTTTTAATATAGGTAGTCTTGATGCTCTGCCATCTATTAAATACATTGTGGACTGATGGAACAGTCAGCTCTAAGGTAAAAGTAATTATTTTTTCTGGTTGACAGACATTTGATGGTCACTCAGATTACATCAATGATCTAGTGTTTGCTCCCAAAGAAGGTCAAGAAGTTGCAAGTGTAAGTGATGATCACACCTGCAGGTATGCATTTTGTTCAAAACATTACAAAATAGTAGTGTTTGGCTTTTTCTGTACATGTATGCTTTATGCTTTACTCAGAATAAAAAAAGTAATTTTTCACTTAAGCCATTTTCTACCTGGTAAGAGAGAAGGGAATAGCTCCGAGAATGATTACTCTGTGTATGAGATTTTGTGAAGGGTAGATCATCAACTGGTATAAATTACAGTTCAGTATCTTTAGGTGAGCTACTCTGTCCTACATGAAAATCTAAAAGGCCTGTGATTTTAATACCCCTGGGGAACTCGGAAATGCTACTTTGAGTAGTAGGCAGATTTTCCATAAACACTGTGTCCATATTCCCAACAAAATAATTAGGAATGAACAGTAGAAATGTATGACTTACTTGTAGCTTGTTCTGATTTATTTCCTATCCTGGATTTCTTCATTAAATCTAAACTATTATTGGGCTTGTTCAGGAAAGAGCTGTTTGAATGTGTGGCCTTTTTTTTTGTTTATTTCATGAAATGCTCAGTATTCCTGGGATGAAAGAGAACTGTTTTAAAACCAGTAGTTTAACTGATACTAAATTAAAAGGAAATAAAAATTATATAATTAATGTATACTATAAAGATTTCAACTTGGTAACTCTGAAAGACATTTTAGGCAGTAAACCATAAAGTCTTTGGTTAAAAGCCACGGGAAATAAGTAGGATTTTTTTTTTTTTGGCTACTTGAGTTCTTATTTTTTCCATTCATGCATGTGGAGCATGAAGACTGTTTTTTTAATTGAATTTAAAGGTTATACTTTCAAAACTAATGGAAAATGCATTCCCTGAGACTTACCAAAATCATTCCTTACTCACTGTGTAATTTGCTTCAGCAGTAACATAAGAAGAGGAATAATTCTTCTGTCCATACTGAGTTTCTGTCCTGAAATTGTTCTCAGAATACATCATCTTTTAATACCTTTGGAAGAAAGTTCTAGAACAATCAGTACAAGAACATGAAGTTTTGAGTATTTGGGTATTGTTCTGTTAAAGTTGCACTTCTAAATCTTAATAATATCTTCATGCAGTGTCTCAGTATGTACAGAATATATACAAACACGTTTAGATTTCCCCTGGTTTTTACTCAGTAGTAAGTGTAGCAGAGATCTCTAAGGAACCCAAATTTTCAGTTTTCATGCACTAAACAATCTTTCCACAAGCTGCTGCAACAGTGATTATCTCGGAGCTGGGTTTAGTCATTTTGTTGGAAGACAGACAGTGTCAGTCAGATACCTGCTGAAGAGCCTGTGCTGATATATTCAATGTTCTTACTTTTAAATTGCTGCTGTGGCATTCAGGAATTCTTGCTGTTTCTTGCACGTAGTCTTTGTTGGTCTCACAACACAAGGCTTTATCCTAGCTGTGAAGTAGACCTGAATTAAAAGTACTCTTGCATAAAAATAACTTCAGTAGCCATCTGTGTTACACAGTTGTGAATAAAAGTGGTGTCTGCATTCACAGGCAAGTGAAGAGGAGTTGGCATATAAATATGCTGGGTGCTTTAATAATCTCATGTTTCTCTGCGCCGAGAATCTCAAAACTAATATAACCTTAAAAATAATTGCTTTTCTGAAAGAAGACACTTCTGGAAGACTCTTAAAAGCCACCATGATGCAGCTACTCACAACTGTATTTATATTTGAGATCAAAACTCCTGTAGCTAAAATTACACCTCCAAAGTTGATTGAAAAATAAAATACTGGGTCCTAAGTATCGTACGGTACTTCCTTCATTTTGTCCCAAGGATGGCTATGTTACAAGACGGATGAAGCTGTTCACAAGCATACAATTAATTTATATCTTTGGCAGGATATTTTAATTTTCAAATTTTGCTTATTTTATACTATTATATATAGTAAACTAATATTGAAGAACTCGCAGGAGAGTGTCCTGTATTTCACTTTTTTACAGATTTCATAATTGCTTTACTCTTCTTAAAAAATCAAAAATAAAATTATTTTTTTAGAGTTTGATTGCAAAATTAATTAAAATGGTAAAAGACTGGCAGAGGAAATAGCTAAAAAAAACTACTGTTATAGTAAAAATTTGGATCAGTTTTATATATGTCATGTGTTAACATATTGAGTACAATTGAAGTAAAATTTTTAAAAAGTAAATATCTTGTGTATACATTAAAAAAAATCAAATTTAGGCTATTTATACATTTCTGCTTAAAGCCAAACTTGATCATGGCAGAAAAGTAAATTACCTCTTGGATTTAATCTAATTGTTTTCCTTCCAATCTAGTTGTTTTTTCTTCATGATTTGCTTTTATATGTCAGTTTCATAATTCTGTATGATGTTTATGTGTATATGTGTAATTTGCTCATCCATTTCTTGGTATCACAAGATAATGAATAAGAAAAACTCTTTTTATGCTAGCTTTAAGGAATATTTAATTTTATTCCTTAAAATCATAAAGCATTGTACACTTTGAACATTTGCATTGTCTGTAGGAATACATGCATCCCACTTTGTTAATGAGAACGGTGTGTGCAACTCCCTGTGCACAACTCTTCAGAAAAAAAAAATGTTGCTGGCTTTTTCATTCTGATTTAGAAACACAATCTAGGAGGGTGCAGGGATTCAGATGTACAAATCATTTTGTTCTGATATTCTCCTTAGTCCTCTAGGCCTTCCAGGGGCGATAGGATTTTCCTGACACATGGAATATGTCTGATGGAGAAATAAGGAAACATCAGCAAGGGGTATTTAAGTTAGATATTATTTGAAACAAAACAAAACATGTCGGGCATTTTTAAGAGTAGGTCAGACAATAATCTGTGAGTAATAGTTCAATGACCATGCTTTGTGGTTAGGAATGGTATCAGATGTCAAGTTTTTTCCTAGCCCCCACCTGACTCACTAAATTGTCGGAAATCTTATATTGAAAGAATTCCCTTTTTTACACCTGTCTTCTGGAGAATTGAGAGATACCTGAGGGCAATATGGTTTTGTTCATTTACTATTCCGAATACGGTTTTTTTTCAGTTAGGATTTGGTTTTGCCCTCTAGTTAGAATTATTCGGAATTCAGAAAGTTAGAATATAAAATAAGGATCATCTCCATTGCCACAATACAGGTTTTCAGATGTTCTAATGAATACTTTGCCAACTTTAGTAAAAGTCCACTGTGTGATAAAATCACTGCATATATGCAGCATGTCATTATCCATTTTCATGCATATGACATTCAATATAGTTGTTCCAGTGTAGTTGGAATATCTTTGTATTTTGAGATAAGTGCAGTTGTCATTTCTTTTTTTAATCATAGGGTCTAAGTGACAAAAGAAATGTACTAATGTCTCAAGAATTTTCTTTAATGGTATTTGCAACTATATTTTGTGTTAGCTTAAATTTTGTGAGCACTGCAGCATATGATTTCTCAGTCCTTAGTTACTTAAAAACAATTAATTTACTCAGTAGGTCACATATTCTTGAGGCTTTCCATTATGCAAACTTTGGCCCTTATTTCAAC
>VZTO01007036.1:0-21900 GCA_013400615.1 Syrrhaptes paradoxus
GGGGGGGGTCTGTGCCATCCCAGTCCCAAGCCAGTGGGTGGGATGTGGTCTGTGGCACAACCTTGCAGCTGCCCCTGGGGTGTCTTCCCCAGGGAGGTGAGGTGCATCGCTGTATTATATATATATATAAATTATATATTTAATGGATTTTTTTTAAATGGGATTTGAAACCCCCAGCTTTTTTAACTTTAATGTAACTCATTCAAATGCTAAAAAGAACAAAAGGTCTCTGCATCACCTGCGCAGCTGCCCCCGGCCTTGCAGCACGTCCTGCAGCCATGGTGAGGACAAGGGCACGAGGCTGGATGGGGCTGGCTCTGCCCACGGGTTGGGCTGCTGTAGGGATGGGTCAGCCCCATCCCTTGTGTGGGACAGCTGCTGGCTGACACGGTGCTCCTGGGAAATGATGCTGTTGGTGGAGCTGCTCTGGATGCCCAGGGAGGCTGAGATTTGCTTAACTTTGATTTCCTTGAGCAGAGCAGTAGCAGTTGATTAAAAACAGCTTGACAACAAGCCTGGAGGGTTTTTTGGGGGGGCTTTTTATGTGTTTTTTTCTTTTAGTTGACTCCAGAAGCAAGTAGTACAAGGTGTTTGTTGGCATTTTCAGGGGATGGGGGCAACAAGAATACAACTGTAACAAATTAAATGAATATGTCCATTTCAGAGTGGACTGAATCTAGCTCATTTCACCTCTGTGTGTGTGTGTGCAATTTCCTATTTATTCCCTATGCCAGAGGTGGTGGCTGGCCAGTGGTTCTCTCTGCTGCCAAGCGCTGCTTTTCCCCGTGTTTTCAGTTCCTTGGCAGGTGTTGCCCAGGCTTTGCCCAACTCACCATTAACTGTGTTTTGGACAAGTAGGAGCCAGTTGAAACACTTCTTTGTTTTCCTGATTTTTTTTCCATTTTCCATGTACTTTTTCTTTTTACTCATCTAATGGGCTTCAAAACCGAGCGCAAGGAGAAGCAGCAGCTTGAACCTGCCGCTGGCTCTGCTCAGGACCGCTGTTTACTGCATGGGGCAGGGACTGCGCTGTGCTGGGGCATGGGGTGGCTTGGGGACAGAAGGGGTGTCCCTGCTTAGCACCCACAGCCCGAATGCAGAAGTGCCTTGCGCTGGCATCATGCATTTGGTCCTACATCTTGAAAAAAGAGTTTCTGTTAGCAGAACTTAACAAGGGATAAGTAAGAATTTCCCAGGCTGCTTCATGATCCACAGAGGGCTTCCCCCATTGCCACCATTTGTTTTTTTGGGGTTTTTTTTCCTCTTCCCCCCCCTCCCCTCTCCTTTCGGTATGGGGTTTTTGCTCTGCTGTGGAGCATCTGAGCTGAGCCCCAGCTGGTGGAAAACCACCCAGCAGTGCCTCCCCCCGCGAGTCTGGTGACACAGCAGTGGAAGCTGGGAACAGGTTTTACAAAGCAGGAAGCCGTCTGGAAAGGCAGCTTGCTCACAAGAAATGTTATAACAGGCTCTAAAAATTATTATCTGCAATAAGACTGCCTGTAACCTAACAGCTCTGTCTTTGCTTTTGTTTAAAAAAAAGGAAAAGTGGTGTTGTACTCAATGGGAAATTCCTAGTTCACAGATCGATTGTATTTATCCTGAAGGAAATGGGGTCGGGTTGGGTGGGTTGTGTTTTATCTCCCTAGGTAGGAAAAGGCAGGAGGCAGTTTAAATTCACGGTAACATTTTTTTTCGCCTTTGCGCCCAAGCTCAGGCACCCACAGCGGGACTCCGGCAGTTTTAGGGGACCTCCCCAGTGCTGAAGTGACTTGAGAAATGGCAGGTGTCTGAGGGGAGGAGGGACTGTGCCTAAAGGCAGAGCCAGCAGCTGTGATGTAAACTCAAAATGTTTGTACCATGGGCGGGGGGGAACCCAACAAAGCTAATGGTTGTGAGGCCAGGAGGAAAGAATGCCACAATGGGGACAATGGGGAGAAATGGAAGCACTCAAACCAATTTGTTTTCATATTTGCTTGCTGCAGAAATCATTCAGTGAGCCAGAAGAGAATGATTTCATGCAGAAGTTGTAAATTTGGTGTATAACCAAAGTTACCCAGCTAGTTACAACAGAAATCACAGAAACTGAAAGCTCAAAAAACAGCACCAAATATTCCATGGCAATAGCAGGTTGGTGTGCACTGGGATGGCTTTTGCTTTGCTGACGTTTCCCTTTAGCTCTCAACAAGCTCATTGCTTATTGCACTCCTGCAGCGTGGGACTGGACTACCTACGGCTCGTTACTAGCTGCTGTTGGTCGATGGGTAACGTAGGTGAGGGACTGGTTTATGTGGACAACCCCTCCTGCCCCACTGCTGACGGAACACAGAAGCCAGCCTCATAAAAACTTTTAGGAATTAAAAAAAAAAAGCATAACAGTAACACTGACAGCGTTAGAAATGGCACCGAACTGTTACCGGATGCGATGTTGAAGAGTACACGCTGCAGAAGGTCGTAGCTGAAGGGTTGCAGGTAAAATGTGTTTCAAGTTCTCGGAGGGCAGGGAGGATGCATCGTGGGAGCTGAAGGAAGTGGAAAACAGTTAAAACAGTAAAAGTGACAAAGTTGGAGAGAGTGGCAGGGAGGGAAGAGGTGTAAGGTATAAAAAAAAGCCCACAACTGACATGCAGTCATTAAAAGAAAATAGACGAATGCCAGGCAAATATTAGTGGAAAAAAAAGTTTATATACTTATTGTATAAAGATTACAGGTAAGCAATTAAAAAAATCTTTTCCATATATAACCTTTTGGAGGTGTAATTTTAAAATCAAGAACATTCACCTTTCAGCTTAATACAGACATACAACCACGGAGTGGGCAACACTGTATGTGAAATGTGACGCTGCACAGACATCAATGCATGCTGACACTGAAATGCAAAGAAAACCGAACTTCTGTTGGCATCTCGCCCTGGCTCTGGGCGACGGTTAAGGCTCAGTTACAAACTCACCATCTTCACCCTCTCAACAACAAAAATACTACTGGGATACTTATTTAACCTACTCAGACTAGGACCTACATGGTGCTACTTGTAAACAGAGGTGATAAATCTTCCTGTAACATAAAACGGAGTACAACTCAACATTGTTTGCATTGTGAATTGATCACCAATCGTTAATGTAACCTGGGCCCAGTTTTGAAAATTAGTGCTACAGAACTGGGAGTGGGGGAATGTCCCAGGCAGGTATAAAATTCAGTATTTGAGTTTATTTTAGCTAATACTAACGTGTATCTAAGACGGCTTACAATCCAATGTCTAATGTATGGCTTTTAAAAATAAAACTTGTAACTATCCGTTCAAGGAAGCGTGTGTTCTGGGAAGAGACTCAAGAAGTAACTTATTTAGAGAGTCACCGAGAACAATTAAATTCATTATTCCAGCTGAATTCTTTATTCCAGCTGAAAGGCTGTACCATGTCAGGAAATTAATTTGAAATTAAATTAATGGATGTATATCATAGAATCATAGCATGGTTTGGATTGGAAAGGACCTTAAAGATCAAGTTCCAACCCTCCTGCCATGGACAGGGGAGATGCCTGCAGATTCTGCATAGTAATGCTACAAGTATATAAAATCTCTGGTTGGCTGGGGTAAAGTTTAAAACCTGTCTGTCTCCTCTCAATACCCACTTTTAAAATAAAAGGTTGTGTAGTTGCCCATCACGAATGAAAATGTGAGTTAAAAAATTTTTGCTCTTAAAGCGTCATTGCACATTACAAAGAGGTACGTCAATCATTTCAGAGTACATGCAAAAGGCATTGACTTCTGTTCATGTGGTTAGTAAACTAAAAGGAAAACCACCCTAGAGTAGCATGAAAACAAGACCTAAATCCAGACAAGTAGTGTGTGTTTGCCGTGTTCATGAACAAACCATGACATTCATCCAAAAACAAGTGCAGTCCATTCTTTTAAAGTTCTTTAGGGAAAAAAAAAATAATCCCAAAATAGGTAATTTTCTGGCATGGAACAAGTGCAAAAAAAAGTTTGCCAGCTGTGTGAAAGCAGTACACACACTTGCAGTTTCTGCTGTCTCTGGCGACGAGTGTTTCGGGGACGTACCCACCCTGCTTTATTGTAAATGCAAATACCTCCTGGAGGCAGCAACTGCTCCGGCCACTCGGCTCACCCACAGCTTCTGCAAACCAGTGCTCCCATCAGTCAGCTGGAGGCTGGCTGGGGCCTCCTCCTTGGTTCAGGCAGAAATTGTATTGAAACTTTTCTTCTCCAGTTTTATAAAAATAAATTTAGGCTTTCTTCTTCTGCGTAATACTGGCACAAGGGAAAAAGTTTTCTCACACAAAGAGTTGGCTTGTGTCGTGGCCTTAAGACAAATGTTGCAAGTCCTGTTTTCCCCTCTAACAGGGGCTCTCACCTTCCTAAGCTAATGTGCAAAACAATAAAAAACATATTCCAGTCCATCCTGTTCCTTAAGTCCATGTCAGTCTGTCCACAGCCCACTGCAAAGGAGGAGAAACCCATCTCTGTCTGCAATCTTCCAAATGCTCGTTTTGCATTTCGGCCTCAAATATTGTTCCAGGTTGAATACTGATACATTCATCTGCTGCGATTCTGTAATACTGGGTGGCAGAAAGGTAGAAAGGTGCAGTTCTTCACCAGTCCTCCTCCCGGGGCCCTGCGTTCCCTTCACGCTGTAATGTTGCCGGGCCGGTTGCTCCGGCCCCCGCGTTTGGCAGCTCTCAGGAGCGTCAGACTGCAACGGCTCCTCATTTTCACCTTCCCCTTAACTGAAGCTTTTTTCCGCAGGATGAAATCGAAGTTCACGTGGCTGTTCATGGCGTAGAACACGTTGGCGTCGTCTGGGAGCACCAGCTCTGCAAAAGAGCGACCGGAGCAAGCATTAATCAGAGAATCACAGAATCACTGAGGTTGGAAAAGACCTCAAGGATCATCAAGTCCAACCATCAACCCAACCCCACCCAACCCACTAACCCATGTCCCCAAGCACCACATCCACACGTTTCTTGACCCCCTCCAGGGATGGTGACTCCACCACTGCCCTGGGCAGCCTGGTCCAATGCCTCATCACTCTTGCAGTGAAGAAATTTTTCCTAATATCCAGCCTAAACCTCCCCCGGTGTAACTTAATCTGCAGTATCGCACGTAGCAGAAGGAAAGCCAAGAGAGAACAGGGGTGGGGTGACCAGACAGCATGGAGGTAGCCAGGCCATGTTGGCCCTTGTCCTTGTCCTGTTCGGCCTTGTCGGCCAAAGCTGCGTGGGGTGGCACCCACACAGAAGCCCCACAAAAAAAGGGGGAGAGAGGTGGCAGAGGAGGGGAGACGGAGAGCAGACCCAGAGCAAGAGGAAGCTGTCCTGATCTGGGCCCCGATCCCTGGGGGGAGCATACCCTGGCCCCCGAGCCCTGCAGCAGGCTGGGCCCAGGAAGAGAAAGAGAGTGGCTGCTCTTCGGTCAGAGCTTGTACGAAGGGCTGTCCGGCAGCTCGGGAACACGCTCTGCCTGTGTGAAGTGATACGCTGACAGGGCGTGATAAACCATCCTGTAGCAGTTACAGGGGGGTTATTCTCGCTGGCAGCTGTGACAACATGTCCGTGGCACTTCTGACATTGTGCCACGTTTTACTCTTTCCTCCAGCAGAACTTTCCAAGCAGCAGCAGAGTTCTCTTCCCTACCTTTGTTCTCAGATATGATCTGGACGAGTTCGTAATCCTCCGCTGTGTCAGATTCCAGGTTGTGCTTCAGCATCACCCTCTGGATGACAGCAGGAGTTTTGTCTTGGCTTGTTAGCTTGAAAGAGAGAGAGTTGCAGTGAGAGATTCTGCCTGTTCACTCTATATAATGACTTAATACTCAGCAAAAGCCTGCCTTTCTGCGGGCCACTTGGTCTCAGAAGAGATTTTAGAGAAGTGAAAAAATGTGACAGGTCACTAACGGAGTAGTAGGCACCGCTAGATACTAAAACATGGTATTTGTGACATTTGGTGGTGGTGGTCTTTTCGTTCAAGATGACAGACACTGTACTAGAAGAGACAACAGTAACTCACAGCGTCTGCTCTCCTCCACAAACACGTTGAGAGGTAAGACGTTGCTCTCACTAGCCACAGAAGCCCACATAAATAACTGCCCCATCTGCTGTTGGCAGATATTAGTTAATCTGCACTCTTCTGTGCTAAATACTTCCTTTGAGATCCTGCAAAAATTTTTTGGCTTTGTAACGGGGTTTATGGTCTGCTGTGAAGTGGCTCTGGCTCCCTCCAGAGCCATGCGCTGTCAAAAGGAAGATTTCTCACGCCAGTAGCTGAATTTATCAGGCCCTTAGGGAGCAGCTCTTTGCAGTTTGGGGAGGTCAGACCGTTAAAATCACAAGGTACCTAAACACGCTGAGAAATGCCTCTGGGTGTCTGGTGCCCACAGGCCCCGAGAGACCCGGGGGGTTTGCTCAGTGGGTGTCTGTCAGTTGTCTGCAGAGACGGTGTGCAGGCGAGTCGCGTCACCCAGTGTTCAGAGCAGACCCTGTGCTGCCCTGGCCATTGGCTCGGCACTGCCAGAGCCCCTCCGCAGAAGCAGCGCGTAGGGAAACACCTGGATACTGGCTGCTGCTGGTCTGGCAACATTTGCCCCAGAGAGAAGCATAATTAAAGGGCTTGTCAGCCTCCTCCCGTACAGCTCCCTGCTTCCAGAAACCAGCTCCTAAGGAAAGCTTCTCCAGGGAAAACCTGGCACGTGGCATCTCGTGTCAAAACTCGCACACAAATTCCAAGCTAGATAAAAAGCAGCTAGTGCTTGCGGAAGGGCAGCAGCAGCAAAGCCTGTGCTCAATCAGGACATTTCACTTGGAACTTTTTGATAAAATGAAAACTTTAATTTCAAGACCAGAAACTTCCACAAAGACGCTATTTTCAAATCTCCCCTTCATACCACACTGCCCATATTTTGAATTGTAACGTGTGTCATTTTCCCTTCCAAGCCAGGTTGGATTAGTTGGCTCAGTGAATAGGTAGGTGTTCTCAGAACTTAAAAGCATCATTTACTTAAGGCATCCTGGATGAAAACACCACCACCAGCAGCAGCATTTTGCTGCTCCACACCACTCACCACGATGCTCTTGTACATGTTGCCATTGTCGTCTTCTACGCTGATGCGGATGATGCACGTGTCTTCGTTCTGCTGGTTGTAAACAGGGGGCAGGGCTTTTGAGGTAGTGGGTGTCACAGGGACAGAGCTCTTGTTGGATGATGGCAAGGGAGAGGATGAGGTTAAAGATGACACCCCTGAGGAAGATGTCTCCATGGTGGAGGAAGTGAAGGAGGAGGATTCAGAAGATTCAGAGAGCTACACAACAAAAAGAAAGAAAAACACGGTTATAAACTGGACACTTTGTATGTCTGTGTGTATCATTCTGGAGGAAGAACTTGAGAAGACAGAAGGCACATACAAAAACTGCAGCCAGCTACATGCTGCCGAGCATTCCCTGCCTTCAGAAAAGGTCAATTTCACTTGATTCATTTCACCATTTTAATGAAAACTTATTTCCTTGCTCTTGCCTCTCCGAAAGAGCAGGCCAGGAGGTGGCAGCAGATACAACCAACAGAATCAGGCTGTGGGCAACCAGCCAGAAAATGGGATGGCACAGAGCACCATCTCTGGGTGAAAATACGGATACTACTCCCTCTCTGCCACTCCTCCTTGAATCTTCTTTCCTCGATGGAAACTGCCCCCTTCCTTCCCCTGCTGCTCAGGCTTTTGTCTTTCTCTTCATCTGCCTTGCTCAAAAAACTGCTGCGAGGATCTTCCCTCTCCAACTTCCTTATCAAAATCGCTGCAACAACTGCTCCAGCTAAACAGTTTAAATGATTTATGGATGTCAGTGTCTGGGACCTCGTGCTTCATTTCATTTAAGAACATGTAGTACAATTCAATTTAAAATACCCATAGGCTTAACCCCAACACTCTTCAGCAAAACATCCCTCAAAAGGGCTTCAACAATACAGTTAACACAATTTAGTTCAAAAAGGAAGAGTCTGTGGGAAAGATGCTCCTGATATGTGCCCCATCAGATCCCTTCTGCTGGTTTCCTGTCCTTGTAGTTTGTCTCTCTGGCTATCGGCACACACCCGGCCCATCTGCTCTGACCAGCTCTGCCCTCACCTGCCTCTCGCTCGGTGAGCTGCTGCTGCTCTGCCTTCCCCAGGATTATACTGTCACTAACGCACATGAGCTTTTCCACCCTGAAATCAGCTTTGCCAGAGTGCGGGCCCAGCTTTACTGCGGCTGGGCACGTGGCTGCTAAAGTCAAACTTCCTTTTCCAGCTGCAGCTGATCGACCATGATGGACACGGCAGCAGGCTGCAAACTGCAGAATAACTCGTCAAACCCAAGTTAGCCGAGAAGGAAATGACTAGCTCTTGATTTTACTCCTCTTCAGCTGATCCCGGCTCCTGTTTCATTTGCTTTAGTCTGTGGGGGCTTATAAATCCTCTTGTCCACATCATGCTGCCATGTGTTGTGAGAAAGCACGATGCCTGGGCTTTTCGCTGCACTTCCCACAGGCTCCAAGGCAGAAACACTGCGAGCCTGCCCCTTCCCAGTCAAAAAGCACAACAAGAGACTGAAAAAAAAAATTAACCTTGTGCTTCTCCATGGCCTCACCTAAACCAAAACCACCACCAGGCACCCCAAGAAAATCTGGTTTCAGGGAAGGAGAATTTCAGTGTGCCTTGTATCTCGGCAACTTAAAAGGCATTGTGCAAAAATGCCGACTGAATTGCTTCCATTTTTCCACATTTATTTCTTGAGCCTTCCCATTACAGTAAAAGCAATGCTCTAGTCAAGACCATCAGGCTTGGAGAAGTGCCTAAGGCCTGTCTGCAGTGTCAACAGTCTCTCACAAGCTATTTATGCTGGCAACAAGGCCCAGACCATACCTTTTTCTGAGACTCTTCAGGAGTGCCAGCAGGCTCATCGGGAACACCAACGGGCTCATCAGGAACATCGGTGGAGTCATCAGGAGTGCCAACAGACTCATCAGGAGTGCCAACAGACTCATCAGGAGTGTCGATGGCGGTGACGTAGGCGTCATCAGTTTCAGAGTGATTGAACTCACAGGATGAAACACTGGCAGAGTCCGTGCTTTCACCAGAGCTCCCACCTGGAGCAGCTTGGGGTTGTTCTTTGATGGGTGTGCTACGGGTCATGGGTGATACTTCGGAGCCTTGAAACAATCTAGTACAGAAAAGAAAGCATTACAGTCAGTGAAAGCAGAACAGAGCAAAGCAAAGCTGTCACTTGGCTCAAATCTCTTATGTATTTCTTTATTTCCTATCTTGAATGGACTATTGTTTTCATTTCCTCTGTGTTGTTTATATGGTTTGTCAAGAGCATTTGTTACACACTAACGCAATACCTCCTTGACCTAGCGAACCCACCAGCTGCAAGGCCAGAATCGGGGCTAATGCCCAAGTATCACAGAAGAGACTCTTCTTCAGTCTGTTGGATTTTTGGACTCACTTGCCAGGAAACAATTGTTTGTAAACCCAATGCATTTCCAAACCAGGGGAGGAGGTGCACGGTAGAGACATGGCAGCTGGCTCCACCTCAGTGCTCCTGCACACTGCTGCCACAGCCTGGTGCATCTTACACAAAGCAGCTCCAGACCTACTCGAGACCTACACCATGAGTAAGTGAAACAGTGTGTGAAAGGTCACCCATGGCCACACACCTGGCAAAGGTCTTCAGAAGGCAAATTCATCCCCACTGCAAAGATGTACGCACTGAGGAGATCACAAGGAAGTGTAAATTATAGGCTCTCCCTCTCCGAGACTCATTTCTAAATGCAGGTCAAGTAAATTCAGAGGAGCATCAAAAGGAACAGACTTGAGGTAGAGAAGCAAGGTGAATTAGATGCCACAGCAGCACGCTGTTAATGAGTTAAAAGAAGTGTCACTGGTGTCACTCACTGTTGCTGGGATGAATTATGCCAGTCTTTTCTACAGTATTAATTTGCAAAATACACTCAGAGTACAGATGAAACAATTCTTTAGACACAGACTGCACAGTGGAAGGGAGACACAAATGAGAGAGGCCACCCAAGAGTTCAGGCACTGAACACTGATTTTTTTTTTTTTTTTAATGTATCAGAACTCAAAACTCTGGATGGAAAACCTCTATTCTTCTTTCAGACCCTAGCCTGCAGTAGTGCAGACATGAAGTAAACAGCTACTGGCTATTCTGAGGAAACTAGGTACAAGAGCCAAGCAGGGCAGGAGAGCTAAGAGCTGACAGCGCTGTTAAAGTCATCACTTCCCCCCTCGTCTTGAGCATGCCACTGGTATGTGGGAGTCCCTTTATATCTCTTCTTGCATCAGGGTCAAATTTCTCACCTTTAAGATATTTTTACTCCAGGCCTTGATCTCTGCTGTCATTCCCTGCAGCTTTCCCTGAATTGCTGCTGGTCTATCGTTTCCTGTGTCTGCTTAGCTGCATGCCCCTCTTCTCCGCCCACCTCCTGTTTGAATCCTTAACAGTATTAAGACTAAATTGGACCACATCCTCATGATTTTTTTCCTTCTCTAACTTGAAAGCAGTTAGACAGATTGTTTCCATTATCAAATGCCTTTCTGTTAACCTTAATTTTCATATTAAAATCCCGCGAGGAATTTTTGCATGTGTACAGCAAATTAGACTAATAATAGGCCAGACTTTCTCATCATTTATTCTGTTTTGCTCCTACAGTCAGGGAAGTTATTATGCAATAGGTATTGAATTTATAATAGAGCACTAAAATTGTTCCTTTTTCTGACACCTTAGGAAGACTTGTTTCTTTCTAACCTCTTTCATCACTAATAATCCTCACAACTACTTATAACAATAGAAAGGGACAGTTTCAGGCAGAAGTATGCATTTCTAGCTGATGGTGTCTCCTTAAAGTAAGGCAGTGGTCTGGATCCCCAGCCAGGTTTTTCAGGTGGTGAAGCAAGCACTGCCTGTTCAATGTATTCAGGTTTATATTAACACACCAAGTGCCCCTCGCTCTCATACTCACAGGCTGAACCTCTTCACCATGCTTTTCCGATATTTTGGCGATGTGGTGCTAGCGTCAGTGGTTGCTTCAACCTCACGTGAAAGGCTGTAACTGCAGAGCAGAGGACAGTGGGTTAATTTTTACAGACAATACTAGGAGTTACACATCTCAAAATTCGAGAAACCTCCAGTTATCCCCACTTCACAGAAGGCTGCAATCCCATAAAGAGGAACATAGCTCTGTCCACATTTTACCATGGTGAAGGGGATGTTTCACTTCTTTATAACAGTTTTGAAAACTAGTGCTTTCTTGGATGGCATTAATAATTGAACATGTGAATCTTGGTTAAGCTGACTTTTTTTTTACTATGACTCAGTACAACGCAGTACGTAACTGTGCTTACACTCTTAGTGCAGCAGAGTGGTATTCAGGTACCTAGTGGAGATATTAAAATGCCATAAATAAATTGCCTTGAGTTGGTCTAGCAGCATGTGCAGTAGCACAGAACTCAGCAGGGCTGCAAAGCCCACCCCAAACACCCAGGATACATTGATTTGGTGAGCATTCAGTGAGTTCTGCGTTGCCTTGGCTCCCTGCTGCCCGCATCCACCAGCCCAACACTCAGCAACTGCATCTTGACATCCCTTGGGATCTCTTCTGAGCACGTGTCTGGGCGTACAGACAGCCCAGACACAACAGGCTTAGATTTCAAAGTCAGAAACCTGATTTCCAATCTCAAAACTAAACCCTGCTAAGTGTTTAACAGGTTTTCTCCAGCTGTTTAGCAGAAGGCAGATGTATTTCCACTCTCCTTGAGCAGGAGCGTGTGTAAGTTCCTGTAGGAAGAGAGCTGAAGGCTGACACAACCTACCTGCGGGGGTGTGGGGTGGGAAAAGCCTGCTTTGCCAGCTGCACCGAGAACCTACCTCTCGTCCTCAGTTAAATTCTGCTGTCTCTTGAACCACTGGATGAATTTTTGGTCTGGTGTCATGCAATAGCTGTTACATGCAGATTGCAAGAGCTTAATTTGGGCAATTACTTCAAATTCCTAAGAAAAGAAAGAATCAAATTGAAATTTTACTTAGAAAACAAGATAAAGCCAAACAGATTCATTCATATACTAAACACATGCAATAACAGATCCAGGGCAAACTTAGTTTGACCTGAAGTGCAGTTTCAGTTGAGTAACTATTTCAAGTAGCAGTTTTTCCAACAATTAGATCTATTTTTTTTCCTCCCAGCATCCCTAATGTGCATCGAAATGTGAACATTTTATCACACACACACAAATCAGAAGACAAACTGTAGGAATCACACCTCACGCAGAGCTTTTCCCACTGTCATGGTTTTAGGAGGACAGTCTTTTGTTAAACAGCTGGTGGGCTGCGGCAGGGACAGGGAGGGTATCTCCTTACTGGTATTCCGAGCCGTGCAGTTGTACACACAAGGCAAGCCCAGGCAGTGGTTTGCAGAGCTGGGAGCAGCTGAGGGAAGGAAATGGCTCCATCACAGCCAAATCCAAGTCTGCTTTCAGACCCCCAAGTGGAGACCTGGCACTGCTTCATTCAGACAGATGTAACCCTCATGCCTTTACTCCTACATGGCTACTTGTCTCTGAAAAACGAGGATCAGGCTGAAAGCAAAGACTGATAGCATTTATTTCTCAGTTTGCTCTCTGCAGCCTTCTACATACAATAGTTTACTGCAGCAGAAGGACGATATTTACAAACTGCATCTTCTGGAAAGCAAAAGTCTCGTGCCACCAGGTCTGATTCACTCTCAACACTAAAAATCACAGAACATTCAGCTTACCTTTCGCCTCTTCTCAAAATTTATCAGTCCACCCTGTTGGAAGGAAAGAGAAGGGATCAGAGCAGAAGAGCACGTGCTCAGCTGAATTTAATTGCAAACAGAAAAAAGTAGCAACACTAATATAAAGCACAGATTTGCCCTGAGCAAAGGCCTTCTAAAAATGCCTGTTTCCAGATCTGCTAATATGTCCAAGTCTCCAAAGGATAGCTTTCCTCATGGCCTAAATGGCAATCTGCCCAAGAAGAAAAGGCCACTACAAGAACGGTCATCAGAGCTGTGTCGGGATGGGGTCTGAAGAATGCTAGTGGGATTTTGCATACAAGAAACAAACTCAGCTTTTGCCTGTGCTGTGAGTTTAGCCGTGTTCCCAGCGTGTTCCAGAAACACCAACTGAACACATGGACAGAAGGGAAACTGCCAAAAATGGACATATAGCAGCGAAGTCCTGCTTTAATGCACTTCTGCAAAACAAACAACAACCAAACCAACCAGCAACCAGTACCAGCCCAGGGAGAAGTGTATTTGACCATTCTTATCATAAATATCAACACCAGCGGAAGGAAGGTTGAGCACCTGCAGCACGGCTCCTTGAGCGTCTGCTTTAATGGGGCAAATTTTCAATGGTGTTTGAAAGCCTTTGAAACAAACACCTTTGAAAACTGGCTCCATCCTCAGTCTCTGTTAAACAACCTTCCTATGCTAAACTGGTTTCCCCTGCTCGTTCAGCTAAAGAGAAATGAAAAAAAACAAGTCTTTAATGACTTTAGGGCTCACACATATCTGAGTCAATACTGAAGCACTTCAGTGATCAGTCTGAAGAGTATTTTACCAATGATTCACAGAAATCTTTACACCCAAGATGCTGTTTTCAGAAAAATAAAACAGAATAATGGAAAGCCCATTTTCTCACCTAAGAAAACAAGACACAATACAATGCTAAACTTGTCCCTCGAGATAACTGCACTCAAGTTCATACAAGATTCTTATTGCTAATAAAACTGCATATTGCNTTACTTAGAAAACAAGATAAAGCCAAACAGATTCATTCATATACTAAACACATCCAATAACAGATCCAGGGCAAACTTAGTTTGACCTGAAGTGCAGTTTCAGTTGAGTAACTATTTCAAGTAGCAGTTTTTCCAACAATTAGATCTTTTTTTTTTCCTCCCAGCATCCCTAATGTGCATCGAAATGTGAACATTTTATCACACACACACAAATCAGAAGACAAACTGTAGGAATCACACCTCACGCAGAGCTTTTCCCACTGTCATGGTTTTAGGAGGACAGTCTTTTGTTAAACAGCTGGTGGGCTGCGGCAGGGACAGGGAGGGTATCTCCTTACTGGTATTCCGAGCCGTGCAGTTGTACACACAAGGCAAGCCCAGGCAGTGGTTTGCAGAGCTGGGAGCAGCTGAGGGAAGGAAATGGCTCCATCACAGCCAAATCCAAGTCTGCTTTCAGACCCCCAAGTGGAGACCTGGCACTGCTTCATTCAGACAGATGTAACCCTCATGCCTTTACTCCTACATGGCTACTTGTCTCTGAAAAACGAGGATCAGGCTGAAAGCAAAGACTGATAGCATTTATTTCTCAGTTTGCTCTCTGCAGCCTTCTACATACAATAGTTTACTGCAGCAGAAGGACGATATTTACAAACTGCATCTTCTGGAAAGCAAAAGTCTCGTGCCACCAGGTCTGATTCACTCTCAACACTAAAAATCACAGAACATTCAGCTTACCTTTCGCCTCTTCTCAAAATTTATCAGTCCACCCTGTTGGAAGGAAAGAGAAGGGATCAGAGCAGAAGAGCACGTGCTCAGCTGAATTTAATTGCAAACAGAAAAAAGTAGCAACACTAATATAAAGCACAGATTTGCCCTGAGCAAAGGCCTTCTAAAAATGCCTGTTTCCAGATCTGCTAATATGTCCAAGTCTCCAAAGGATAGCTTTCCTCATGGCCTAAATGGCAATCTGCCCAAGAAGAAAAGCCCACTACAAGAACGGTCATCAGAGCTGTGTCGGGATGGGGTCTGAAGAATGCTAGTGGGATTTTGCATACAAGAAACAAACTCAGCTTTTGCCTGTGCTGTGAGTTTAGCCGTGTTCCCAGCGTGTTCCAGAAACACCAACTGAACACATGGACAGAAGGGAAACTGCCAAAAATGGACATATAGCAGCGAAGTCCTGCTTTAATGCACTTCTGCAAAACAAACAACAACCAAACCAACCAGCAACCAGTACCAGCCCAGGGAGAAGTGTATTTGACCATTCTTATCACAAATATCAACACCAGCGGAAGGAAGGTTGAGCACCTGCAGCACGGCTCCTCGAGCGTCTGCTTTAATGGGGCAAATTTTCAATGGTGTTTGAAAGCCTTTGAAACAAACACCTTTGAAAACTGGCTCCATCCTCAGTCTCTGTTAAACAACCTTCCTATGCTAAACTGGTTTCCCCTGCTCGTTCAGCTAAAGAGAAATGAAAAAAAACAAGTCTTTAATGACTTTAGGGCTCACACATATCTGAGTCAATACTGAAGCACTTCAGTGATCAGTCTGAAGAGTATTTTACCAATGATTCACAGAAATCTTTACACCCAAGATGCTGTTTTCAGAAAAATAAAACAGAATAATGGAAAGCCCATTTTCTCACCTAAGAAAACAAGACACAATACAATGCTAAACTTGTCCCTCGAGATAACTGCACTCAAGTTCATACAAGATTCTTATTGCTAATAAAACTGCATATTGCCGCCTCTGTTTTTTTTGAAAACAGATTTCTCCATTTTTAAGAACTGCACAAGAATCGAGCAGAAGATACAGGAACAGACACACTCAGTGGCAGCAAGGCAGGGAGGATATTTAGGATTCAAAAAAATTGCCCCAAATTACCTCGATATAGTCCTGAAGGGCTGTGTCAAGCATGATGAGATCAGTGAGGAAGGTACCAAGATAAGGTACCGTGCCTTGCATTACTCCCTGCAAATGATCAGAGCAATGTCGGATTAATTGACTGAGAAAACGTAATAATTAGAATGCTAGAATACTCCTGTGTAAGAAAAAGAAATCAAAGTAGTCTGCTTAACCAAAGAGCAGCCTTATAAATTGTGTTTTCTTTCATTATACCCTTCTCAGTGTCTAATCTAGAATTTAAATCAAATTCTAATGAGCACGGAATGCTCTCGTAGATAGTGCCAAGTGGTTTTATACAATATTGCAATCACACACCGACTCCTACCAGTGGGTCACCAGGTTAGTTACCTGCTACAAGAGAAAGCACTGGGGAATGGTCCTGGCTCACCTATGCACCCAGTATCTCTCTCTGCTTCATTCCAGTGGAGTCTTACTTATTGATATTGTTATAGCATGTGACGGTCAAGTCAAATCAAGTCACAGTTTTTTTCACCAAGAAGTGACCATCCTCCCCAGCTATTTACTGCATTTTAAGAGTAATCATTCCGATTTTAAACCTTCTAGACTGCTAGCAGTCCTGGAGTTCAGGCTGTTTCTACATTTGTGAAGGAAATGCTTGTTTCTACCACCCAAAAGAACCCCTAATTTGTCAAACTAAAAGACAAATAAAAAATATATTCAGCACTTTTGCCTCGCTAGCCGTTTTCTCTCCCCCTGTCCTTTTAAATCTCTGCCGCCTTTGAGACAAAAGCCATTTTCACCAGCAGACGGGAAACTGGACACATTGTACAAAGCAATCTCTGTAAAAGTCTGTGCAATTTTCAAGCTGGTATGTCAGAAGCTTCACGAGCTTGTTTAGAAGTCAATGTGAATTCTGCTCTGACCAGAGCTAATTTTCTTTATCACAAGAATCCCAATATTTACATGACATATTTTACTACATGAACGTTGTGTGGCTTTCCCTGTGCTTCTCTTTAAAGGGTAACAAAAGCAGCTAATGGAATTCTTTCTTGTAGGACAGAAACAAGAGAGTTGAAAATGATGAGCATATGTTTGTATTCATCAATCCTTTATTACTCTTTTATATGACAGCTTTAGATTTGAAACTAAGGCCGAACCCTTTGCTCAGCATCCAGCCCAAATAGCTGGTTGGGATGTGAAGCAAATACAAGTGGGAAGGGGAGCAGCACACCTATACACCCACTGATCCCCTAGCAGGGGACAGGGGAAGACTGGCACCAGGCAACAATAACCCCTGCATATATCCAGTGGATCCTGAAATCTTTGACCATTCTCAGCATCGGACCACAGAACACGCTGGCTATGCTGATGCTTTGCATATCCACTTCCTCCAGCTCTTCAGCATGCAGATGGACGTTACCAGAGTGAAAGGACAGCAGGGTTGCACTGAAAACCTTGGCAGCACAGTGTGGGCTATAGAGCATGTGCTGGGTGCAGCACAAATCCCCCTTTGCAATTGTTTCTATATACAGATGTATGTGTTTGTGGGATTTTTTTATATATATATGTGAATATGTGTGTGTGTATATATATATATAAATGCACACTATACACACATACAGAGTATTACCTGCTTACTATGATCCACACCATAAGGAAAATACAGCTTTGGGCGTATATTTGCAGTGACATACGTTCCAACTGCATATTCAGTCTAAACCTTTTGGTTCACTTGCTTTTTATCAGCTAATCAATAGCATTGATGTGCTTGTTTCTCTTTACAGAGGGCACATTCAAGAGCATTACCTAGGGCACACTCACTTTGTTAAATACCTTTCTAGATTTTGCTGCTTACATAATTCACCAATTATGGTTAATCGTGTTCCCAGTTCAAAAAAGGGAGGAAAAGGACCCCAAACACACCATATCTTTTTGAAGCTGTAGTCGTCTCTGGGTCCTTTTCTGATTTTCTTTCACACTGCTGTCCAGATTCGCAAATTTGGATGTTCCTTCCTGTAAGGGAATTAAAAGGCAATTAGTGGAGGAGCTAAGTGGTAAGTGGGCAACTATGTTTGTGTAAACTAATTGCAAATACATTTAAGGCAATATATTTTATATTTAAGGCAAGTGAGGCCAGCAAAAATATTTGCTGAGCAGGTACATGCGTGTATACATACACATGTTAATTTTCTGGGACTCATACACCAAAATTGGACCATAAGGGGATTTTTCTGCAAATTAGCTCTACTCCAGCCAAAGCTAAGTGCTGCTGAAAATCTCCTGAGATTTTAAATCAGAGAAGCTTAGATATACTTCAGGTGTCCAACCAAATGCTGCTCTGAACTCTAATCTGGACACTCTTGACCTCAGGATTTCTGTTTAATTTCCTCATCAGGACTTCTACGAGTAAACATCTCTATCGTATGCAATGCTTTTTCTTATGCCACAACACAGAGATCCAGCACCTACCCTCTGTGGCTTACTGACTAATCCAAAACCACGCAGGAAAAGGATGCAATAGGTTTTACTCTCCACAATTCAAGCTTTCCTGTCAATGGATGAGCTATTTCACAACCAGTCTGTAGCTTTTCTTTCCCGGGATCTATATGGGACGCTAGGAGTGACTGTTATTTTTTCCAGTGGTTGGATAGATGGGGCACAAATCATTATCAATGTCTTTTCAAGAGGCACAAAACAACAGCCTGCACTTGTAAAGATCCTCTCATTACAATGTTTACTTCTCTCAGTCACAGTTAATGACCAGATAACTCAAACTGTATTTCCTTCCTCCGCTGAAAAACAGGAGCAAATGAAAAAGGAGCGTTGTCTCCATGTCTTCAAGATAGCAAAAGTAAACTTGAGATTCCCTAACAGCAGCCAGCGGGCAGGCACAGAAGCTAAAACCGAAGCTCTCAGCAGAGTCATTGTTTGGGGAGGGGAGAACACAGTGCTCCTCCTCTGTGATGGCCAACCTGTTTCATACGGCATTTTGGCTGCTCCGCACTGAAATTTGCAGGATAGATAGGCAAGGTCAAACACGGCTTCCCCAGAGAGACTATTTATAGCAAAAGAAAACAAAGACATTAAGGATTCAGTGGACATTAGTCCCCCAACCTTTACAAAACGATCCAAGACGAGAAGCAGGAGAGAGGTTCTGGCGATTCTGGGGAATTTTTCTCCTCTCACCGCTTTCAGAACGTTTTGCAAATCTCCTTATGGCAGCTGGAGAGAGTGATTTGCTGAGAGCCAGGTCTGGGCTCCAACCGAGTTGTTTTGTCTTTTCAATATTTAGTTTAAAAAGCTGTTCTGAACACACATTTCCCCGCTATGTTTATTATTGTCTCACCAGCTTTAAAATGTAGCTACTGCTGTTAATAAATGGATGATAAAACAGACTGCCAGGTTTGAACGTGTTCACCCATCATTCCCGAGCAAAACACAGTTTCAGATACGCAGGCAAGAGGTTAAGGTACAAATGCCGGATTGACTAGATAGAACTGCCAAAAAGTAAACTTTCTTTTCTATGGAAACAGAAAAAAAAAAAGCCACAAACATTCCTTAAGTTTTTACAGAATATAACCTTTCCCTGCTATTCTTCCTCACTCCTCTCAAGCTCTTGAGCTTGTTGGGGTTTGCCCAGGAGAGCGCACAAGTCAAACTGTTTCAGACAGAGCCTGCTGTGTTGTCCATCTGGCCACACACAGAGCAGGAAGCCTGTTCCTTTGAAATTCCCAGCCCTGTTTTCTATTTCTGAGAAAGGTAAGGGATAGTCGGACAAACATCTTGGTTTAATTCCTCGGCTGAAGCTAAGTGGCATTGTTCCAGTGAAGTCAAAAGCACTACAGTGGTGCAACCCAGTTGAGAATCTTGTTTGGAGTTGTTCTGCTCTCATGGGTGCAAGCCTGAGCCTTTCCAGGGCTGCTCAGAGGCTGCCGTGGTTCATCTCTCTATGCAGAGCAGTATAAAGCCAAAGTGCTATTTTGTACCTCACCCCTGTGCAGCATGTCTTCACTCTGGTTGTGGTTCCAGTGCTGTCACAGGTACAACACGGTGCACACTGCTATTCTTGAGCTGACATCAGCGTGCCCAGAGGAGAGTTATAAATTACCCAGCTACAGCAGGACAGCCAGCTGGAGGCGTTCAAGGGATCCTGACCTGCTCTCTTGTGACCAAGGCCACCCAGAATCTGCGCTGCTGCAGCCTGCTGTGTGCGGATATTTGCACCCAACAGGCTAAGCTAGCGCAGGTTCCTTCAGGAAGAACAAAATCACCTCAGACAGCAGTTCAGGGGGAGATGAGCTTTGTCAGCTGGTCATGAAAAGGGCTACCCTCAGCTCTGGTTGAGATCACAAGCCTTGCAACCAAGCTAATGCTCACCTTCATTAGCAGCTCCCTGCTTGTCAAATAATTGTCATGGTCCGAGAAGATATCAGACAGCTCTTCGAACATCAGCATTGTGTCCCTGTTCGGGAAAAGATTAAATCATTGAGGTTACTAGTAAGCACTCCAAATCAGATCAGATTACTATTGTTTCTCATGAATCATTAACAGTTGGGCATATAAAGGATAACGCCACCAAAATGCATCCAATGAGATGCGGCACATCTGCTAGGAACCTTCCTAGAATCTGCTGGTACTCCCAGTAAAGTCAGGCCTTATATGACAGCATCACAAATAAATGCCATAGGTATGCAGACCCCAAGCAGGGTTTTCAATCGCACCGCAGGGCATGAGATTCTGGACCAGATGTCAGGACCAGGACAGAATTTAGTGAGGGTTTGTAGCAACCTGGACCTCTTCCAGCTTCACGGGAGAGAAGACAACAGGTAAATATCACGGTGCCCTTTGGGTGACCTTCTGAGAACAGTGTGCATGAGCTGGGCAAGTAGCTAGTCCACAGTTTTTGAAAACAGATTATGGAAGATCCAATATGCTATAAAGGACAGAAGAGACCTGGTATCCCCGAGGGCAGGTTGTCCCCTCAATATGAAAGAGGAGCTCACAGACCAAAAATAGGAGCTTGAGCCTCACAGGAATGAGAGGTTCTTCTAAGAGAACAGACATCCACGAGGGAGCAGAATAGGAAGACTGAGAAGAACAAGATTAAAAGAAAGAGCACTGAGCTTTTTACATTTGTCTGAGGCTACCACTGGAGCAGAGGGGGAGGCTTACTTTGGAACATAGGCCCACGTCTTCTTCAGCCGATAGATGGAGTTGGACTGCAGGGCTGAAATGATGGCCCTCAAGGAGGAAAAATTCTTCAGGATCCTACATTCCTGTGAAAGGAGTGGTTAGAAATACAGGAGCATTAAATGTCAGCGTTACGAATACGTTAGTACTCTGCTGTTTGACCGGTGTCATGCTTGCTACACGTTCTCACTGCTAAGCAGGCAGCTGTACAAATACTGAGCACCAAAAAATCTCACTCTCCCCTCCAGCCACAAAACACTTTATGGGCTTTGGCATGTACACCTTGTTTTCCTCACTTTTATGTATTTGGGGTGATGTTGCAGTGTTACAGTTTCCAGTTCTCCTAGTAAAAATAAAAGGGGAACTGAGTTCATGAAGTCAGGCTAAAAAGCACAAATGTTACACTTAAAAAGCTCTTTATAGTTACCAATCCCTTTTAGCCTTTAGGGGAAAACCCAGGCTTTGCCTCTTTGTATGTGGTATTTAAAATGTAAACCCTCAATCATCTAAGTGACAATATAGACGTGCAAAGGAATAACCTGTTATTCAAGTGTGTGCTAAAGAGAAAAACCTTCCCAGCTTTTCCAGAGCTGGGATCAAATCCTAACAGAGAGACCGGCTCATAAAGATTTCTTACGCAGCTTCTCTGTGGCAAAAGCTTTGATGGAAAAGGATACTGAAAAACTTAATCCTCAAAAACAAACAAAAAAAAAGCACAGATTCCTGGTCAGGCAGACAGAAGCAGGAAGGAAGGGGAAAGTCTGGCCTGTGACTCTTCAAGGAACTCAAGGATGGCCGAGCCCAGAGAGTCGTGGTGAACGGAGTGAAGTCCAGGAGACGGCCGGTCACCAGTGGTGTTCCCCAGGGATGGGTTTTGGGGCCTGTCCTGTTTCACATCTTTATCCATGACCTGGATGAGGGGATGGAGTGCTCCCTCAGTCAGTTTGCTGATGACACCAAACTGAGCGGGTGTGTTGACCTCCTGGAGGGTCAGGAGGCTTTGCAGAGGGATCTGGACAGGCTGG
>VZTO01007036.1:22136-81400 GCA_013400615.1 Syrrhaptes paradoxus
CTCTGCTCTGAAGGAACAAGTGATGGGACAAGAGGAAATGGCCTCAAGTTGCACCAGGGGAGGTTTAGGCTGGATATTAGAAAAAAATTCTTCACGGAAAGAGGGATGAGGCATTGGAACAGGCTGCCCAGGGCAGTGGTGGAGTCACCATCCCTGGAGGTGTTCAAGAAACGTGTAGATGTGGTGCTTCGGGACATGGGTTAGTGAGTTAGGTGGGGTTGGGTTGATGGTTGGACTTGATGATCCTTGAGGTCTTTTCCAACCTTAATGATTCTGTGATTCTATGAACTCCTGTAAATCTCTTGGTGGCTCATGAACCACAGCACGGGCACCACAGGCTTAAGAAACTCTTGCAAATCCACGCTCTCACAAACAGGTATCTGCACATGCAAATTAAGCAGACAAAGCAAATGCCAATTTGACTGTTGCATGTAGATAAGAATGTATTCAAACTATAGTTCTGCTTCTGCACATTTTTATGGGGCTGATTATTACACTAAGAATGCTGATTACATAAAGGATACAGTGAGAATAAATTATTTCCTTTGTAGGACTGAACAAATGTAAAGCAACCTTATTATAAACAAAAGTCAGTCCTTAATACATCAGCAAGTCTGTTCATGAGTTGCATTAAAATTGACTGAACAAGCAAGAGAAGTACATTTATTCCCATTTATTTACCTACAAGAAAAAAAGTCTTCGTGCAACTTAGGAGGCTGCATTTAAGTAAGCGTGGCTGAAGAAGATGGACTGGGCAGACAGGACTTGAAGCAGGTTGGCAGCTAGGCTAGAACAGAGACCGAGTTCAAGATCGCGTGGCAGGACACACAAGGCCTGAAAGCTATTTTTGCATGGTTTGGGGCCAAAGAAGCCACATAACGTCTCTTATTCGGAGACTGACACATTGGAGGGGAGATCCTGCCTTCTTTATGTTCAACTTGAAATTCAGGCTAGGGAGAACACAGATTTAGAGGCACAGACTTTTAGCGCTTCTTTTTTTTCAGACACAACAGGAGTTTGGACTGGAAGATCCAGTTTGGATCCATCTTGACTTAATTGCACATTGCATAATTTAAAGTACATTAAAAATTCAATATTGGATTTTGTGTTCTCAATGATTTAACTGGCTGCAAACTAAACTTTAGCAAGGTTTATTTTGTATATAAGAAGAATTTTTAAGACTGCTTTGAGTAAGTTTGTATCATGCTGTGTCCTTCACAAGGGGAAAATCATGAAGAATCCTGTGCAGAAGCTACTTTGATTTTAAAAAGTTAAGCATAACAGGATATTAATTATTTCATTTTTACTTTTTATTTTTAAAGAAAATATTGTCTGAGTGAAATTGGCTGCTCCTGCTCAGGAACCATGGATCTAGGTGGAGCAGAGAGGGCTGGCAGTTAGAAAAAGTATTCAGTTTATCTTGTAAACCAAGAAACCGGATCGAAAAGTCACAAACAGATAACAAGAGTGGAGCTCCACACTGAGAAGTTGAAGAGTTACCTCTCAGTGAATAACTGCACTTTATGGAGTGGATTACTTTCTAATTCAGGCATCAAACTATTCATAATGCTTATTGGCATGCACAAAGCAAGCAACTTTCTTCAGAAGTGGGCGGCTAAGTTTATATGCAACTAGCTGTTCTACATGTGCGACGATTTCATAGATTTTCATGTGCTTAGCTAAGACTGGAGTATTTAATTATGTGTATGAATTAAGTAAAGGGAGAAGCACTGAATCAACAGAGGTGGAAAACGAAGTTCTCCATCCACAGAACGAGTATGACGAGAGTGGTGCCTGTCCTAGCTTCCCTGGGCCTCCTTGTTGACCCGGGATGAGCAGGAATTTGCTTTGTACTTGCTCGTCCAGGCTGCAGCCCAGTCTGCTTCTAGGAATCAAACATCCTAATCCACACAGGCGATAAAGCACCCATCTCAGATGATACCAAAAATGAATCAACGTAAGTGCCAAAAGAAAGGTGAAAGGCTGCTTCCCCATACCAGTTTCCTCAACCGTGCAGTCGCCGGAGCCGAGGTGCCAGGACTAACAATACTGCCTTGGGAAGCATAGAAGTGCATTGTCAAGGCTGGAAAGCCTCTGTTTGGCTTGAGCCTTTCATGACTGTTTATTTTGTATAGCTCGGAAAGAATCCATGGGATTCTTAAAACAAAAGTCAACACGCATCCATATGAAAGTGTTTTAATGTCCTCTTCAAAAGAGAGATCTAGTTTAGTGCCAGCTGCCCAGCGCTCTGAAGGGGAGTTAAAAAGATCACAGTATAATATTAAAGACAAAATCTAAGAGATTAGCAAACTAGAGTTATATAAAGAAGGCATGCAAAGGCCTTTCATGCAAAGATTAAGAAACACCTAACCTGCTGCAAGACAAAGGAATTGGAGCAAAGATTAAAAATGTGTTGAAGGAACATGCAAGACAACAATGAAACAGAAAGATAAGAAGATGAGGTGACTGGTACATATTGCAACTCTACTTATTTGTTCTGGTCACTGCTTGCACCTCTCACCCCCTGCAAACCAGCTGGTTTGCATACCTAACGTAAACTGTGAATAACTCAGTAGGCAAATGATTTTCCAACCTCAAGAATTTTTCAAAACAAGAGAGTACAAACAATAATTCCATTTTTTCCATGTTAAAGAGGCTCCTGCTTTCTAGTGGTAAGTTACCTATGTCTGCACTTACTTAAAACCTTGTGTTTACTTTACTTTTATCTATACACACACAGATTTATAAATGTATCAAAACACAGTTGTGCTGTCTTCCACTATATCTGATTTCAACTCCTATGCTGTTCAGAGGCACAGGACTCAGAGCGTGATGCTCACTGTCTGAACACAAATGGCCAAAAGCAGGTAAGTGCAACGATTACTCTGACTGTGCCCGCTGCCTGTGCCACTGCCAGTCCTACTCCTATTCTTGTTCAACCTTCCTCTGAAAACAAGTCTAACCTCTGGATGACAGCACCCACCCCTTCACTTCTTTCACTGATATGAGCAGTATTTTCTTCCTAGGGAAGTGAACAGGTTGAATTTACACCTATCTCACCATAAATGTTACATTACCAACTATATGGCACTCCCCAGCTGCAAGACACAGCATCTGCTTCACCCATTAATTAGCACTCCCAACCCTGTGAAGAGACAGGCACCAACCCCATTCCCATGGTGGGGAAGGAACTAAGGAGAGGAAGGGCAATACTTCATCTGCTATCAGAAAGAAAATCAGTCAAAAATAGAAAGAATTAGAGCTAAGATGTTCATTGGCCCAGGACCAATGCATACAACCCCTTCCTCCCCTCCCAACTCCACCGGCACAAGAAACATGAACCAGCCTAGAATAAATGCCTTACGTGTGCAATATGAATCCATTTCTCAATGATCTTGGCTCTTTGCTGTGCTTTGAGTTCTTTGTTCTTCAGGATAGTGCTGACAACACATTTGGTAACTGCATTGAACTGAGAGATGGTGGCTCTGATGGTAGGTGCCAGGTGCTTGTTTTCTTTCTTATCCCTTTGAGACCAGATGCACCCCAAACAGTGGTAGGGCACAACTTTCTTGAAGAGTGTCTAGAGTAAAATAGAGGTGTGTAAGTCAGCAGGATTCTCCTAGNGGCTGGCAGTTAGAAAAAGTATTCAGTTTATCTTGTAAACCAAGAAACCGGATCGAAAAGTCACAAACAGATAACAAGAGTGGAGCTCCACACTGAGAAGTTGAAGAGTTACCTCTCAGTGAATAACTGCACTTTATGGAGTGGATTACTTTCTAATTCAGGCATCAAACTATTCATAATGCTTATTGGCATGCACAAAGCAAGCAACTTTCTTCAGAAGTGGGCGGCTAAGTTTATATGCAACTAGCTGTTCTACATGTGCGACGATTTCATAGATTTTCATGTGCTTAGCTAAGACTGGAGTATTTAATTATGTGTATGAATTAAGTAAAGGGAGAAGCACTGAATCAACAGAGGTGGAAAACGAAGTTCTCCATCCACAGAACGAGTATGACGAGAGTGGTGCCTGTCCTAGCTTCCCTGGGCCTCCTTGTTGACCCGGGATGAGCAGGAATTTGCTTTGTACTTGCTCGTCCAGGCTGCAGCCCAGTCTGCTTCTAGGAATCAAACATCCTAATCCACACAGGCGATAAAGCACCCATCTCAGATGATACCAAAAATGAATCAACGTAAGTGCCAAAAGAAAGGTGAAAGGCTGCTTCCCCATACCAGTTTCCTCAACCGTGCAGTCGCCGGAGCCGAGGTGCCAGGACTAACAATACTGCCTTGGGAAGCATAGAAGTGCATTGTCAAGGCTGGAAAGCCTCTGTTTGGCTTGAGCCTTTCATGACTGTTTATTTTGTATAGCTCGGAAAGAATCCATGGGATTCTTAAAACAAAAGTCAACACGCATCCATATGAAAGTGTTTTAATGTCCTCTTCAAAAGAGAGATCTAGTTTAGTGCCAGCTGCCCAGCGCTCTGAAGGGGAGTTAAAAAGATCACAGTATAATATTAAAGACAAAATCTAAGAGATTAGCAAACTAGAGTTATATAAAGAAGGCATGCAAAGGCCTTTCATGCAAAGATTAAGAAACACCTAACCTGCTGCAAGACAAAGGAATTGGAGCAAAGATTAAAAATGTGTTGAAGGAACATGCAAGACAACAATGAAACAGAAAGATAAGAAGATGAGGTGACTGGTACATATTGCAACTCTACTTATTTGTTCTGGTCACTGCTTGCACCTCTCACCCCCTGCAAACCAGCTGGTTTGCATACCTAACGTAAACTGTGAATAACTCAGTAGGCAAATGATTTTCCAACCTCAAGAATTTTTCAAAACAAGAGAGTACAAACAATAATTCCATTTTTTCCATGTTAAAGAGGCTCCTGCTTTCTAGTGGTAAGTTACCTATGTCTGCACTTACTTAAAACCTTGTGTTTACTTTACTTTTATCTATACACACACAGATTTATAAATGTATCAAAACACAGTTGTGCTGTCTTCCACTATATCTGATTTCAACTCCTATGCTGTTCAGAGGCACAGGACTCAGAGCGTGATGCTCACTGTCTGAACACAAATGGCCAAAAGCAGGTAAGTGCAACGATTACTCTGACTGTGCCCGCTGCCTGTGCCACTGCCAGTCCTACTCCTATTCTTGTTCAACCTTCCTCTGAAAACAAGTCTAACCCCTGGATGACAGCACCCACCCCTTCACTTCTTTCACTGATATGAGCAGTATTTTCTTCCTAGGGAAGTGAACTGGTTGAATTTACACCTATCTCACCATAAATGTTACATTACCAACTATATGGCACTCCCCAGCTGCAAGACACAGCATCTGCTTCACCCATTAATTAGCACTCCCAACCCTGTGAAGAGACAGGCACCAACCCCATTCCCATAGTGGGGAAAGAACTAAGGAGAGGAAGGGCAATACTTCATCTGCTATCACAAAGAAAATCAGCCAAAAATGGAAAGAATTAGAGCTAAGATGTTCATTGGCCCAGGACCAACGCATACAACCCCTTCCTCCCCTCCCAACTCCACCGGCACAAGAAACATGAACCAGCCTAGAATAAATGCCTTACGTGTGCAATATGAATCCATTTCTCAATGATCTTGGCTCTTTGCTGTGCTTTGAGTTCTTTGTTCTTCAGGATAGTGCTGACAACACATTTGGTAACTGCATTGAACTGAGAGATGGTGGCTCTGATGGTAGGTGCCAGGTGCTTGTTTTCTTTCTTATCCCTTTGAGACCAGATGCACCCCAAACAGTGGTAGGGCACAACTGTCTTGAAGAGTGTCTAGAGTGAAATAGAGGTGTGTAAGTCAGCAGGATTCTCCTAGGTCTCTACTGCTGACAGCACAAAATGCATGTTTACAGTACAAATTGGATTGAAACATAACATGGAATTAAAAGTAAATATTGGTTTCCTCTTTTTTAAAATATACACTTTGGTATACTCTTTATAGGTTTGATGCCCTAAAAGAACTGTCAGCTAAATAGTCCTAGAAAAAGAAGAGTTGCATAACCAAGGGGAAATTTTTTCTATAATATTTTGAAGACAATTGATATAGACAAACTGAATCAGAGCACTAGAGTTAAGAGTATCTATACATCTTTAGGCCAGGGAGCAATACAGTCAAAATGTGCTATTTCTCAGGTGTCAAATATTAAGCTTCGCAAAAAAGCTTTTGCAGTGTACACTCACACTTCTTTTTTAAAAAAAGAAACCCTGAATAACTGAAGGAAAAAGCACAAAGAACGAAGCAGGTTTGGATAACCAAGCAGAGCTGTGTTCTGTGTCCCAACAACAGGCCTATTCTGGAACACTATATTTATACTGATGTAACTTAAAAAAAAAAAACCCAAAACCTAGAAGCCTTGCACTATTTCCCCTAGCACTTCAACTAGTACGTATACTGTACATACCGCATCCATGTACGTCAACTGTTCTGCCACAAGGTGGTCTTTGAAAAAAGATAATTCTTCTGAACCACTGATCTCCAGTTCCTCTTCATCATCTAGGTTACAGGGGGAACTGCTATGGAACCCCTCTGTCCAGGATGGAAAACACAACTTAGTAAATTTTACAGCAAACAGTGAATCAAAGCAGATGTTTATTTTAAAACATCACTATATATATTATAGCAGAATGCCCAAAGGGTCCTGCCTGGTGTAATGGCCCCTCTGTGCAGCTTATTTTAATGAGAAGGGTGATGACTACGGGCCAGAATTCATTAAGAAAACCGAGGAGCACATCTCAGATGAGGTTACGCAATACTTCACAGCCAGTTACAGAAGAACAGACATTAAAGCAACACAAGCAGACAAAGTGAAACTTCATCACTATTCTTCAAAATACTTCATTTGTTCTTTCTTCATTAATTAGCAAAACCTAATCAATGTCAACTGCTACAGTTTTGATGTACCAAAGTATAATTACAGGCTGCATCCAGATTTCTAATTGCACAATTTATTGACAGAGTTAAACGCGATAAATGGAGACCTCTGTTCAGGCCTTACTTTTCCGTGGCTGTTTTGTAACAATACGGATAATTAGATGGACTTCTACTGAAATATTACAAGAGTCACCCGTTGTTCTCTCTCCCTTTTTTGGCCGTGTAACTCCTCATTTTCCCTTCAGCTCTTGAAATTCAATTGAAAATCCTTATCATTGAGTTGCAACCCTACTCAAAACCTCACAGCCCCCTGAAAATCAGGTCCTGGAGTACAACTCAAGATTTTCCTTTTCTTTTTTCACTCCTCTTTTTCTCCTTTCTCTCTCACTTTCATAAATGTGTAACCAGTCTTCTCCCCACTCCCTAAGAAGCTGGAATCCTCTTGTACTCAAGTATCTTATCATCTTCAAATCACTCTGAACAATTTAAGCCCTCTCAAGGCCAACTGCCCTCTTGGCTTCAGCAGAGCAACCACACACCCCTTCTGAATTTGCAGCCTCTGACTCACCTTGCTTTGTATTGCTCAAGCTGCAAGCACTGATGCCAAAGGAACAGCTTTTATCTCTGTATCTGGTACCACTATCTAATCTACTGGCAGGGCCAACATTGAATGGAAGGCTGATTACACAAATCAAACTGTAGGACTAGGACCCAAATTTGTCAACTCATAGCACAACACAAATGCTTTAGAACAATAATAATCATCAAGTCTTGACTGCAGATAACACATTAAGAAATCTTTTTTTTTTTGAAAGAAATCTCTGAAATGAACAAAGACGGAGCTCTGATAAAGTGACAACTCTAAAACTTTTTTCTGCAGACTGGTCTTCTCCTCTTACTTTATTCTAATTAACAGCCTCTATTCTGCCACAATTTGGAAAATGTTAGCATTCAAACTGACACATCTGTAGCACATAAAAGAAGCTTTACAACTATGTCTTGAGGAAACAAATGCAGAGGCAGGGCTGCTGGGAACTCCTGCTCGCTTTGAACAACCGATGAACCCAAATATAGCTCTCATGAGCATTCTTTGTTTGACCTGTGGGAACCAAACTCAGGAAAGGACATCAAAAGGCACATATTAGCAATCCTGTTCACTTACCTGTGGTCAATCAGAAAAACGCCTGGGCTCTGCGTGGTACTCTTTTTTATGTAGGTGTTAATGACTCAGTTAATTTGGTGTTTCACAGTATTATGCATCGACATGGTATTTCTGGAATATCCGGCAGCCATTATTTTTATGGGATGAAATAGGTTTTTTTCCTGCCATTTCCTTTATCCTTTATTACACGAACTATTCTCTCTCACCCCTGTACCACAGCTGGAGGTTGATTCTAGTTCTCATTCACATACTACGTGAGCTCCTATGACTTTTCAGCTTATGCCACAGGAAGCTTTCTGAGCGGGATAAGGGTAAGGCTTGACGCTGCACACAGCATATTTGTGTTACTACAGTTCACTATTGTTTCAGTCCACTGTGACCCCCAATAACGTAAGTTTTTCCTCTGTCCTTGGATACCAGCAGCCAGCCACTCAAATAGGAAAAAACAGCCACAGACACTTCCTTTGACACGATGGTAACTAGGAAGAAAAGCTTCATAACAAGGCTGGTGACTCAAGCTGTATGTTGTCGCAGGTCCGTATTTTGCTTTTTGTTGGTTTGGGCTTTTCTTGATGGGGGGGGGGGGTTGAAATGAGAAGACCAGCTAAAGAGCAGCTGTGCTATTTAATTCCATTACACAGGAAGTGTGCTAACAATTAACCACTTAGTTGCTGCAATGATCTGAAAGCTTTGGCTAAATATTAGAGAAGTGCTAGATTTCCCAGTCCACCCCAGAATGAACAGGCATGGGCACCCACACTGTGTGACTATTTTATTCCACACAGAACCTGCAGCCTCACACAGAGATTTAAAAAAGAAACAGGAAAAAGTAATTGGTGAGCCTCACAAAATTGTCAAATAGCACAAGAGTTAAGGAAGTGTACTCCATGTCAATGCCTGTGGTACCATACAGCCTGGGAGAACAGAAGGAAAAGGGAATTTACCGTCATTTTCCACTTCTTGGTTCTGGAACTGCTCCAAGAGATTCTGTGCCCTCTTCTCTGGGTCAGAGCCAGGTATATTCTTCTTCAGGTAATCCAGCAACTTCAGCAAACGCGGGTGGTTGGGCGGCTCTCTGAAATCCTCAGAGCACTGATCGAGCCAGGCTCGTAAGATTGATGCTATTGCACTAAAAGCAAATATACAGAGAACACACTGGTTGTATGAAGCATGCATTGATGCAATTGTATGTACCTGTATCTAATACAACAAAAAAAGCCACCGAGACATTCATACCCCACGTGGAGGCAGTATGAAGACTTTTTCGGACAAGAAATTTAATTAGTTCTTTCTATGCATGGAATCTTATTATGATATCACTCAGATTTTACTAGGGACTTCAGTGAGGTTGCTCCTCATTTGCACTCCTACAAGTGGATCCAGTTATAGCCCCCAAATGCAAACTAATAAAGAATTATATAAATTTAAGCTATATTGAGACCCTTGTATTAAACTCAGGATACCAAATAATGATAAAGCAATTAAGACAGTAGCACAGAATAGACTCTTTCAGTTGGAAGGGACCTACAATGATCAGCTAGTCCAACTGCCTGACCACTTCAGGGCTGACCAAAAGCTAAAGGCTGTTGTAAAGGGCATTGTTCAAATCTTAAAACACCAGCAGGCTTGGGGCATTGACCCCCTCTCTCGGAAGCCTGTTCCAGGGTTTAACCACCCTCTTGGTAAAGAAATGCTTCCTCATGTCCAGTCTGAACCTCCCCTGGCACAGCTTTGAACCATTCCCAGGTCTCCTGTCCCTGGATCCCTGGGAGAAGAGTTCACATCTCCCTCTCCATGTCCCCTCCTCAGGAAGCTGCAGAGAGCCACGAGGTCGCCCCTCAGCCAACTTTCCTCCAAACTAGACAAGCCCAAAATCCTTAGTGGCTCCTCAGAGGACATGACATGCCTTCCAGCCCTGTCACCTGCTTGGTTGCCCTCCTCTGGATGCATTCGGGACCTTCATGTCCTTGGTAAATGGTAGGGCCCAGCACTGCACACAGCACTCCAGATGAGGCTGCACCAATGCTGGATCCAGCAGGATGAAGCCTGATCTTGCTTCTAGAGTTCATGCTTCTAAAAGGTGGTTCTTAAAGACTGACCAGCATGCCTGGACTCCTAAGCCTTTAAAGGGAGATTCCCTGCTCAATAGCTCTGAATAGCTTAGGGTTTGTTCTCCTGAAGTCCAGTGTAGCAACTCTGCTGTCCTTCTTTCTCATTACACTGAAAATTTAAAACTCAATCATTTCATGATCATGTGGCCAAGACAGCCACCTACCATCACATCATAGATCACAGAATCATTAAGGTTGGAAAAGACCTCAAGGATCATCAAGTCCAACCATCAACCCAACACCACCCAAACCACTAACCCATGTCCCAAAGCACGACATCCACACGTTTCTTGACCCCCTCCAGGGATGGTGACTCCACCACTGCCCTGGGCAGCCTGTTCCAATGCTCATCACTCTTGCAGTGAAGAAATTTTTTCTAATNGCAAGTCTAGGAGAGCATCTTTCCTAGTTGTTGTACCTCTGACAAGAAGTTATCTGCTACAAACCTCAAGAATTTCCAAGACCTGCTCATCACACCAATATATTCCCAGCTGATGTCTGGGAAGTTGAAAATCTGCCATAAGGACAAGGGTTACTGATCCAGACATTTCTCCTAGTTGCAAACTCTGCCAAAAAGAGGGTCTGGTCTACAAATGGGTGCTTCTGTTCCACACAGGAGGGAATCACAAATGACCATAACTTGCCATTGTTTGTTCCTAGCACTGGTCTAACGCACGTCTTGCTGTGAGGGGTTGGTCTCTCTGATCTTGACAAGACTGATCGTGCAGGTTCCTCCCCTTTATGTGCCTCATTTACTGTACTCAGGGCCTCGTACCTGTTCTGTAAGGTTATCTCAGGGGGTAACTTAGAGGGAAAGGAGGGGTTTCTCTTACTGCTCCATTCTGTAGCCTTCTTCTACCCCTTCCTATCCCTTGTGATACTGCCTTCCTCCTGGCACAGACCAAACCCAGGACCTGCCTCCGTTGTGGCCTCGCTGAGTTGGCTTCTATGCATCAGAGATGGCAGAGTGGGGCTCTGTTGATCAATCTCCCTCTCACACTCTTGAATACTTCTTGGTCTGCCCGTCTCCTCCAGCCACCAAGCAGAGCAGTTCATCCATCTGGTCACACCTCCCGCGGTCTTGCTTGCAATCACTTTCCACCTCTAGGAATATCCCTTCACACATCCCACAGCCAGAAACCTGGCTGGTCAATGCTTGAACAAGAGCTCTGGCTGTATGGCTGCGTTGGTTCTACCAGGTGCCAGCCACTCAGGAGAAGCAGAGGACACTGTTTTTTGCTGGGTAACCACATACCGGCCACATACCGGCCTGCTGGGAAATAGTTGCAGTCAGCTGGGCTGATCTTTTTGCCTGCCTAAATATCCCGCGCTGCTGGGTGCAGGCTGCCTGCCTTGCTGTCTCATCCAGCCCAGGGTCAGTGGCTCGGGGAACGCCTCCAGTTCAGTGTCCATGTGCACCCCTCCTCATGTGTTCTGCCATTGCTGGTGCCCCTCACACTGCTCTGGCATCCGTTGCAATCAACAAGAATAGAAACAGCCCTCTCCCAGGTATTAGTAGATAAAACCATATCATTTTCTATTGCTGGTGTTCATTATGATCCTGCTGCCCTGTACTGCACAAGCTAGAAAAAGCAAGGCTTGGAAACCACCCTAGAGTCATGCTTTGTTTAATCAGCTGAAGTATCTTTGCTTAGCTGTACTGTGACCGTGCTTGAATAACTACCAGGCATTATGCACAAAATCAAAAGCAGAACATAATTTCTTTATTCCCTCTTGTGCCAATCGGAAAAGCTGTGGGCCGGTGAGGGTCTAATGTTTGCTCCATTACCATTCCCTGGGATGTTGTGGGAAAATAGCAGAGAGGAAACGGGTATTAATGGCTTCTTCAAGGTAGCAGCTTCCCAGTGGAAGTGCTAAATCGAACATTTCCTTTGGTGCCCTTCCTCTCCTCGATCACTGCTGACATTCTGGGGACCAAACTGAAGCTGCCTATTCCTCCACACCACGGAACTCGCTATCTGCTGTCCTAGCAGAAACACCGCCTGTCCATGAAATCTTGTGTTCTGTAAGAAAAGCAGTCTGAGACTGAACTTAACCACCGTGAGCACACACAGATTGCCTCCTCTGTGAAGATAAAATCCTAATCACGACACGTGCCGCATGGGCAGCACTACGCTGCCAGTGCCCAGTATCAAGCTTGAAGATAGCTGAACCCAGAAGACAGACTGGTCCTGCTAGTCTTAGGATGAAATGCATAACAAAACCATATCAGCAGAACCTGTTTTTTACCCTTAGCCTAAACGAGGGGCTGACAAATTATACCATGCAAGAAAGCTTCGCGGTCATGCTGGCCATGCAGGAAAAGGATGCTTAAGGAGTTATAGGAGTGTTGGATTTCATTCAGGAAAGTTATCCCAGACCTTCTTAGATACACGCAGCTAAATAAACAACTGGTTAGACAGACCAGTCGACCTGCAGACAGTTGCAAACAACTTCCCATGGACAAACCTTCTACAGACTGAGGGGGATGAGGGGAAACCAGAGCTGATGAATCAACGTGGTTTCCACCCTGCCTGAAGTGGAGGGAAGTGATCTGTTTATCCACTTCAGTCCACACCCATCTGTTAGATTGGTACTTAGATATTGCACAAATGCATGCTTACGGGGATTTCTTTAAATCCTCTCTTTGCAGGGGTTTTTTTCATCATTTCAACCTGATTTTGTAAGAAAATAAGACTTACAACTTACGCTATAGTTTTTCCAAAAATTACTTCCAATGTTGTTGGCAAATTTCAACTAAGTGTGAAAAAACTGGAAGAAGTCTGGAAAAATAACCAAATTTCTTCAAGTTTTAAGAAAATTCGGGCCTGGATAAAAAACAACAATCAACTTATTTTTTTTTTCTGCAGCAGGAAAGACTCTGAGATCTTTGGTTCTTCATAGCAATGTCCTGGTAAATCAGCATGTGTGTTTTGGTGCACTGATTAGCACTGGCCACAGCACATATTACAGGCTGGAAAGACAGATGGCATACCAAAACACTTTTAAAAGATAATTTTGTTTATGCAAGCTGAGAGAGGAGGGTTAGGGAATAGGACTTTTGGGTGCAGTCACTTAGCATGACACACTGGCCATGACCACCGTGTTCAGAGTAGGACATAACATGAGAGGGGAGAAGGCCCTTGATCCAGAATAAAAGGTAAAACAAACATCTAAACTTCCCGAGAAAAGAAAGTCCTGAAGATTTGCTCTGGGACACTGAAAAATCCCTGTATTTCAAATCTCTTCCAGACAGCAGTCATAAATACTGTAGCAGATGTAAGAGCTCCCTTAGAGGCATTGCTGTCACAGAAAGCAGGGGAAGATGCTGAGGAGAGAAGAAATGCACTTTTGCAAGGAAGCAGATCTCATGAACTTCACTGCCATCAGAACAGCTGAGATGACCAAGTGACAACAGCCCCAGTCTGCAGCAGGTCCTGTTCAGCTCTGCAAATGCTTTGGGCTGTGCTGTGTAAGCTGTGAGAGCTTAGCCCTCCAACAACAATATTTTTCACATCTACAGAAACCTTCCCATCAAGCGATACCTATCCCAATAGCCCCGTTCCACAAGACTCTAGCGCAATGGCAGTATCCCATACTCCCAATCACATCCCATGATGAGAAGGGCCATGCTTCCAGTAAAAACCCCTAACCACAGGTATCCAGTTTAGACACACTGAGGTGTCAGCTCAAAGAGCATCTGTGCTCATGACAACCAGGCACTTGGCTTTGAAAAGTTCAAGTCCTCAAAAACACAGATGTAGTGGCTCCAGGTCTGTCATGTTAATAGCTGCAAAAATGGAAAGGGACAAGCATGCCACAAAGACCCCTCTTTCCTCAATGCATGAGATCACGAGAGGAGCTCGAATATGAACATAGATTTCACAGGTAGGCAACAAAGAACCCAAAAGCCAACCCAGAGCTGCATAGAAATACTGGCCTGTTTGTTCTGCAAGGAGAGAAACCACAGCGACATCTGGTTAACCCAGCTGCTCAGGGGCACTCAAAATGAACCAGGAGCTAAGAAAGGGTAAAGATAATTTCTCCCACTCTTCTTGTCCTATCTTAACCATATTGGTTTTTCCTCAAAACTCAATTAACTTCTAATCCCACACAGATGTCATTTAACAAGCCCTATCCACTTTAGTCTGGTGCTTCTTCTGTTTCCTTCTCCGATACTGTGACAACTTTGAGTTTCTAAATGGCGAATTTGGAAAGCTGTCACTAATACTGCTTGGTTAGGCTTGCTGACAGGAGAAATGTTAGAGCTACAGAAAGTATTTACAACCAAAAACTGACAAGCAAACACGTTCTGGATTCCAGGTTTCATTACAAACACGAAACACAGATTATCCAGCTTGGGAGACTCTCTTAACATTTGATAACCATTCTGGACTAAATTTTTGCAACTCTGCTCAGACAAGCTTCCATCACACACGCAGCGAGGCCTTCACGCTTTAGGCCAGTGGTGGCCAAACTTCTTATCTGGAGCTTCAGGCCCGTTTTTCTCAGCCAGGACAGGTGTCACACGACAGCCAGTGGTGAAGCCAACAGCACCAGCCCAGCTCCACATCCCAAGGCCAAGAAAAGACACAGCAGATGCCCACAGAGACGGTCCCCAGCACTCGCTCCACCCTCCCGTTTCCTCACAGTTTTCATCACCCTCCCTAGCCCCACACATACGCAGAACCCTGTGTCACAGCTGTGCTTACAGTCACAAATGCCACTGTCCTACGCCGACTAGATTTTCACTTCTGTTCCCCACAGGCAGAGGAATGCTGTACCTCACTCCATGCCCTAACGGGGGATTTTCTCATGCTCCGTACCCCTCTTCTGCACCCACATGACAAACTCACCATCATCCCTGCCACTCCACCACCCAAAACTATGCCGGGTATCCTTTCTTACGAGCATTTACCAGCTCCGCAATGCTTTGGAAGGATACATTCTTGCACTAATATTGTTCACACACTTTATACCAAGCTCTGTTTCCAAAGGCTTGGTTAACGGCTGCTTTCATAAGCTGAAGAATAAACAGAACTGAAGACAGACCCAGTCTCCCAGAGCAGGGTGAAGAGTTCACAGCCATTACAGACACTGATTTTTGCCAGCAAAATCACTGCGCTCCAGAGGGAAAATAGGAAAGAGAAAGAAGGTACACTGTGCCCTACTGACCTCCTATCGCCTGACTATTTAATTGCTGTGGCAGGGAGGGAAGCTTTTTGAAAAGGGGCTGGAGAACTGCCCATATCTTGCAGTAGCTTTACATTCGCTGCCCTTGAGAAGAAACTCCCTGCACTCGATAGACCCGGAGACGGATAGGAACGGGAGCCTTCCAACATCTCAGACAGGAAAGAAACAACACAGACTACATTTTTCATGGGTTGATTACGAGCTATAAATTTTTCTTTTCCTGCCTATAGAAAAAAGCTTTTAAATATTTTAACTCCTGTCCTGCCAGCCACAGACTCTGTGCTCTGTTCAGAAATGTTTTCAAGTTTCACACCTATCAGAAAGTCTTCTGATTTCCATACCAGCCTTGCTTGAAACCTATCTCCGAAGGTTTCAGTCTCCAAAATCTATCTACTTTTAGGTGGAAAAAGCGCATCTGATTTCTGACACAGAGCTACCCATCCACTCTCATTTGCCCATAAGCTACCACAAAGCGTGATGAGGCTGTGACAGCTCCGAGTCGGATCTCTCTGTTCAGCTGAGCTAGCAGGGCACAGAGGAGGTGGGAAATTAGGTCTTGATATCACATACAGCCACAAGGGATTCAATAGGTTACATGGAAATCCTTCATAGTCCTTTCTCAACTGGGCAGACAGCTGTAACACTGGTCCTGAAGAGGTCTGCGCAAGAATTATAGAGATAATTACTTGCCAAAAAGGCAAAAGCAGTGAACATGCACAAAACTATCTGTAATTTGCCAAACACATACTTAAGACCATCAAGGAAATAATCCTTACAGAGGGCTATTCCCCCTCCTCCACTTTCCATGCAATAGCTTTCAGGCTTGCTTACACACACTAAATTAAGCCAGTCAGATTTTCTCAGTTTTGCTTGTTAAATAACAACATGGGCAGTTAAATCTCAGCTTTGAATCAGGGGGAGAATGTACACAAATTACGAGCAAAAGCTGATGTAAGGGTAGTTTCTTGCATCCAGTCTATAAACAACATGCTGATGACTTCCAGCCAACGATCTGCTATTCTTTTGATTTGGGAAGAACAGGTTCAATAGCATACAGGGGGCTTTTGCTGGGACATGTAAACTCACTAAGGGATGTGATGGGTTTGCCCTTGGCTGGGGGCCAACCCATACAAACCCGCTCATTCAACCCCCGTCCTCCTCCCCCCCCCACCCAAAGATAAGGGAGAGAATTAAAGGGGTGAAGGGAAAAAAGGGCTCGTGGGTGAGTGATACACAGTGACACTGCCCCCCACCCGATGACCAAGGCTCAGCCTGTTCCCGGCTAACGATCCCGGAGCAGGGAGAGTCCCGAAACTGCACTCACGGAACGGAGAGAACAGTCCGAGCGTCCCAGACCCAGAGCTGACCGGGGTGGGGGGGAAAGGCCTTGGGAGAGCGACCACCTGGAGCGAGATGACCCGGAGCCAAAGAGATCTGGAACCAAAAGGGCCGATCTTCCAGAGGGTCCTCACCTCTATCCTGGGCATGACGGGTATGTTATGGGATAGATTATTGGCCACTCTGGGTCTCAATCCTGAACCTAAGTTCAAATCCTGGGCTGGTCACTGGGGCTGTGCTCCCTCCCAGCTTCTCCTGTTTGCAAACAGCCAGAGAAGATGACAGACCTTGGCAGCCATGTAAACATCACTGTTATCAGCTTTCTTCTGAGCACAAACCCAAACACAGCCTCTTGCTGGCTGTTATGAAAAAAGTTAACTCTGTCTCTGCTTAATCCAGGACACAGGAATACCTCTGCTAGTTGCCAGTCATTATTTTTCCTTTCTTCTAATCATTCTTTTTTTCTTGGTTCTGGCTGTTTTCATAACTCTCCCCACTCTTCCATTACTTATACCGCCCTGTGTTTGACTCTGGTTCTCATGTAACCACATTGGTTTCTGCTGTTGTTTTAGCTTAATTGGCTTTACTGGAATGAATGCTGACTGTTGCTCTCCTAAATGCATCTTAACTGCTTCCCACCCTGGATTTCCCAGGCATCAGAAACTACCAGTCAATTTTCTTCATTTGTCTCACATTCCTTTAGTGTCTGTTCTCCTGGAGTACAAGGTTTCTGGACCAGTTTATTTCTGCAGTACTGTAACTGTGCACTCGTTTTCCAGCAAGACTGTTAACTTCAGGAGGAAACAAAAGACAACTTTGCTGTCAGGAAGGTCTAAATGCACACAAAGCCGTGGGGCAATGTTTGTTTACCACTATGAGCAACTCCAAATGCTACAGTATTACACTGAAAGTTTCAGTGTTTGCTATTTTAATGCAGAAGAGGAGGGGTAAACAGGCAAGACATACCCTGGGGTAACGGAGTAGTTCCTTACTTTTATTTAAACTGTTCTACCCAATCGCTGTGGAATGAAACAAGCAGATTTCAGTTTAGCTTCCAGTTGCTTTGTCTGCAGTATTCAATCATGCTACATTCCAAGTTTTAATAACAAAAAAATTCCACATTTTGATAATAAAGCAGATCCAACTAGAAGCTGACATTCAAGACAACAAAAAAAGCTCCAAGTATTTTGATTCATTTCTGTGGCCTGTCATTCATCTGAGGGAGAGCACCACCAGTCTACCCCAAATCGGCCGAAGGCAGTAGCAGAAGGAAACCACAACCTTACCTTCCAAGAAGAGGCTTGAAAGGACTTTCACTGTTACTCACTTCATTTAGGATTTAAAAGCCTCAGGCCCCAGTTGCAGCAGTGTTTGGGACTGAAGGAGAGGAGAGTTTGGGGGCTTAAAGCTATTTCACTTCTTCTACATAAACTGTTTCTGCTTCTCCTTCAGCTGGTCCAACTGCAGGAAGAATCCTCCCTTTTACAGGGGGATGGGAGTTTACAATGTAGCCAGAAAAAAAAAAATAATTAAAATCCCCATTTGAAACCTCATTCTGCAACCAGAAGACCAGTTTTCTGGGTTTACCACTTTCTCTTTAGTCAACTTGAGATATATAACCTACACTGGAATTTATAAAAGCTCTCAAACTTTCTTTGGTTTGTTTTTTGAGATGTAAATGAATGGATCAGAACCCAGCTTACTGTGTATGCCACAGCGTTTCCTTCTCATCACCTTTGTCCTCTCTGTGGAGTCTCCTACTAGCTACAAACGCAGGAGTTATTCTATGTCCAGGGGAAGACGGCACGCTTTTTCCTCTCCCCATTATATTTACCAATGTGCCTAAAGGGTATCTTTAAAGAAAATGTACCAGCATTAGACCTCTGGAAAGCAAACAAACAAACAAAAAATCATGGTCCATGGACCAATATGGCAACATTACCTCTGGAAAAACCTCTCCTGCAGGTAATCTCATGTTTATATTACTGAAATTTTGAGCGAGATTTTCAAGTAACTAGATTCAGATAACATTAAACCAGCCTTCTCTGGATGCAAACATTGCGGGCAAGCCTGGACCGCCAGGCTGGACATTTTTCCGTGTGTGCTGAACAGGAATGAATCGCTTCTGGGAACTTCACCAACAGAAATCTTTAAAACTGGTGGCAACAAGCTCAGCACTTTTCTCCACGGAGTGTGATGTGCTGCATCAGCTCTCCAGGTCTCGCAAACCCAGCACATCCGCTTGGTGACAGGACCTCAGCACTGTTCTGGACCCTCACATTACTCAGAGGCATCCAGTGAAGCTATTGACTTAGTATATATTTAAACATTTTATACTTCAAGGGCTTTATAGTTCTTTCTCTGTCCTCAGCCAGCTCCAGCCAGGTCTTTAATACCTATCTTCTGGGACAGAAGTGTTCTGCTCTTTTAAAACAACACCTCTTTAAATCCATGGAGTCTGTGGTTTGGGCATAGTTGTCTGCCACAGTGGACTGCCCAGAGATCAAGAGTGACACCCTCTTTCAGCAGGGGAGGGGAACAGGCACATTTCACAGATTATTTTGCGTAGAAAACTCAACCTTGGGGCCGGGAGTTAAGAGTTACCTGAGGAACTCACCTGCTCTGAACAGAGATCACAGCAATCAGGCCATACTACCAAACACACGGTTTCTAACCATCTCCTGGGCAACCCACACAACGATTTCAGTGGGGCAGACGCCTCAAACAGCATTAGCTGCTTGGCTTGCTGATCCCCTGCCCATATGGACCTCTCTTTAATTCTTAATGCTACTCATCACACTGATACTTTTCATTTGTGTTTAACGTATCTATGGGTTTTTGCTGAATTGTCACGTCTTGGTGTGTTATATCTACCGTTTTCTTTTTGAAAGTCAACAGAAGTCCTAAGCTAAAAAGCATGTAGAGAACACAGAACTTTGAAGGCAACAACGACCTAACTAAGATGAGGAGGCAACTCTGTCACACCTCGACACAAAGACAGGCAGAACTGGGAAACAGCACCAGGCAATCTTGGTCCTTCCGTCAAATCCATGTCCCTCCAGCTTAGAGACAAGGATGTCATGTGGGACGGTGTCAAAAGCTTTGCACAAGTCCAGGTAGATAATGTCTGTTGCCCTTCCTCTATCCACCAGCGCCGTGGCTCTGTCGTAGAAGGCCACCAAATTCGCCAGGCACGATTTTCCTTTGGTAAAGCCATGTTGGTTGTTGTCAATCACCTGCTTGTTTTCCATGTGCCTTAGCATAGATTCNTTAGGTGGTCTCGAACTTGATCTTCTCCTACAGCTGGTGGTTCTTTCTTCTCCCAGTCACTGCCTTTGCCTTCTGCAACCTGGGCAGTGTGGCTTGAGCTCCTGCCAGTGAAGACTGAGGTAAAGAACTCGTTAAGTACCTTCAGCCTTCTCAATATCCTGGGTAGTGAGGTCTCCTGCTTCCTTCCGGAGGGGGCCCACAGTTTCCCTAGTCCTCCTTTTATCACTGACGTACCTACAGAAGTTCTTCCTGTTACCCTTAACGTCCTCAGTCAGAATTAATTCTATCAGGGCTAAATAAATAAATACATAAATAAAACGCTTAGATTCATGTGTGGCTGGTTTTTTTAAGCTTGCAAAACTTTTGACAGTGTTCAGAGCTTACACATTGCTCTAAAGTCCAAACTGTCTGTGTATTTTTAAAGTTACAAAATTACGGTACCTTCATTTAAGCTGTGTATTACTGAATGAAGTTTTAAAGAAAAGAGCAATAATATCTAAAAGCCCAAAATACGCTTTATATTAGATGTATTTGAGTCAGATCCCTGTTGAAAAGTAATATTTTTTTGACCACTCCAGCAGCCCAAAAATGATAGGAATGATGCTTAAGCGAACAAGAGAAAATCCCCTTGTCAGAACGAATCCTTAGAAGGCATGTTTCTGAACATAGCTGAAGTGATCTTGGGTCAGTAACAACTACATGTCACTGCAACAAGTGTGAGAAGTAACTGCTTGCTCGGACGCAGAATTTGGAAACGTAAGGATAGGTTTATGGCTCCCACAAGTCTCTCAAAAAAGGCTGTGCCATGAGTGTTCTCAAACCCTAGTGCAGGACTTGCAGGTTCTGAGCTACACAAACACCAGCTGGAATGCTAGAATAATAAAAAAAATAAATATTTACGTACATCAGGCACTTTCCTTCTCAAATCATGTCACAACTCTATACTACAAGTACAAAAGGTAGAGAGAATTTCAACATAGAGATGAGTAACCTGTTGGCTTACAGTACACCACATACAACATAATACTCCTCCCATATGGACCTAAGATTTTGCAAAATCCCCTCTCCTTTAAAGCTCCATGAGACATGTAAAAAGTCAAATTCTTCTCCTGCAGCTGTTTTTAACTTCTTCAGCATTTTTTTGTGTGTGCTTCAAACCAGTGGAAATGCTTTAAAATGCATCCCCATTTCTAATATCCCAAATGGATTTTTAAAGCATCTGAACTCTCTCAACAGGAGTCTGCCAAATGTAGAAGATCTCCAGCCATAGACCATGGGATTCCCCACGAGATATTTTTCCTCTGAGAAATACAGAATTAACGGCAAGAAATAACACGGCTCTTCTCCTCCTTCCTTTTATTTCTCCAAGTCATATAAACCTAGTGAGCAGAATTATATCATGTTTTTGTTCTACAAGAAAAGAGGGCAGATGCAATTATATTGGAATTATCCTAGACAAGAGAAAACCTGAACTACCAGAACTTGGTGTTTCACAACAGGACTACAAAGCCAACCTCTTTGCCAGATACCATTAATCATATCTAAGAAACAAATAGCCAGAGCATCTGAGAGCAATGGAAATTTTTAAGGCAGGAAAGTGAATTCCCATTTATGCAAGATCTGTTAAAACACATATACCTGACAAATTGCTTCACTGACAACTTCATTGCTGAGCCTTCTGTAAATAGGTAGTTGGGTAACAGGTATGGAATTCAGACATAAAAGGTATCTTATGAGGGTCAAAGGATCAAAATCAGCTGTGCTGACTATATTAATGAAAATTATATTAGATAAGTTGGTCAGGAGCTGGGCTAGCACAGCAATAGCACCACAGATTCCATCATTTGTCAGTCCTTGTCTGTGCAAAGGCATTACATGATGGTTACGTGCCAGGAGGGAAGACGGCATTAATGCGGCAGAAAGCAACTCGCAGGGGGTATGTGATGAACTCTGCATATATTAGTAGGAACACAATTCCATTTAAAAAAATTAATAAAACAAATATTATCCCACTAAATGCTAATTTCACTTGCATGCTTCTCTCCAAGCATAAGAAAAAACAGATGCATTTTGCCCAAAGCCTGAGTGGTACTAACATCAAGACTACTTTCACCCCTTTTCTCTCCATCTCATAATCAAGCTCCTTTACGTTCATGAAAAGGCAGTTGGAAGATTAATCCCAACATGATTTGTACTGGTGACATTATCTTCCTCATCCCCAATATAAATCCTTAATCTATTTTGCAGGGAGAGTACTGCTTTAGCTCATATTATATGGCTGGACTGGAGGAGGTCAAACGGCTTGCCCAAAGTTGGAGGAAACCCCAGAATTCATTTTGGATGGATGTGTGGGAACCTGCTGGCTGCCTATTTATTGTGTCTGCCCACTACATAATGCTGCCTTCTTGGGGCTTGTGACCAAGTTTTAACTACCAGCTGTTCTTTGATAAGTTCTTGTGGCAAAATGGGAGAAAAAAACTGATAGCTCTCTGCTACGCTAGGCAATATAAAATTGGAGAATTGAGCTTCCACATTGAGTCTCATGGGGCAAGAGGAACAGCCCAAATCAGAGCTTGTAGCCTTCTGTCCTTGGCCAAGTGCTAAAAAAAATAAAAGTAACAACCGATAACACTTTGTTTCTAACTAAAGCCTTTGAAAATCCTGGATCGTTTGCAGACATTAATTAAGCTCTACATTGCTTCTGCAGTCAAGCAAGCATAACTTGTTGTGTATTCAGAGACAGCGACTGAAACGGTCACAGCCAAGGAGCTTTTCCCAATTTATCTCTGGTGGTTAAACAAAACAGTTTCCGCATGGATGACCAAAGGCAAAGTGACCCCACTGTCCAACCACTCCATCCAGACGATGCAGGACAGGAAGGTGTTTGCTACGGTAATGGACATATCTGAGCCTTTTTAAACCAGACCCAAAACTCACCTATCCCAGCACACAAGCCATCAGAAAACCACGGAGGTAAGCAGTGGGACGAGCAGACCCGATACTATAGAACAAAATGTGATTTGGACTGACAGCCTGCCTGACTCTCAGGAGTGAAAATACTGCGGTGTATTTCCCAGTCTTGACGGGATGGTGTATCTCCTGATAGAAAAGTTCAACGTTTCTCTTCCATCTCAAAACAAAAAGGAAACTAAAGGCTGCTTCTTCAATCACACTGTGAGAAATCAGTACACTGATTAAAAAAAAAAAATATAAGGTTTTCTTAACTAGTGCAAGCTGAGATAAATTAATAGAAAAACAATCTTCAGTAGTGCTGACAAGAATCAAGCATTATCGCATGCGGTAACTACATATAATGACACAGATCCTTTTCACTGCTATGATGCACGCAAACCACAGATCACACAGACGTCAAATTCAAATGCTGAAGACTTAAGGCACATTTTACACCCAGTTTCTAAAAGATAAAACACGGTTTCATATGATGCTAGGAGGATAACCAAACCACTTTTTTCCCATTTAAGCTACATTTCCAAACAGCTTTGCTATTTTTCTTGCAAATTAGGATGACTTCAGAATTTTAATTTCAGCCTGAAAGCAACACTGTAAATCATCAGGGCACTAATGGAAAAGAAACTCATTGCCTGAAACAACCTCAGCTTTCTTCTGCAGACACTGTCGTAATGTACAACAAAATCAGTCATAAGCAATAATCATTTACTGCTCTAGCTGTTTCATCAACAAAGTGTTGGCACAAATGTGTTTGTCTCACGTTTAATTCGGAGACAACTTCCCTGATGGGAAGATCTCTGGGTTATACGATTGGATATGTTATGACACAGCTGATATTTGGCCTTTACACAAACTTGTTTAAGCAAGCAAACAGTGCTGTGAATTTTCAAAGGAAACAACAGCTATGCTGCCCACATCCTCCCCCAGAGCTGAATCCTGACTGGGGCTTGCTGTACAGTGCAAAACCACACTTACATCCTGAGTACTGTTTTGGATTCGGAGGAATTCTGGCTTCCAACCTCTTCACAGCTTGAGGTCTCCAGGTTTCCATTCCTGAAAAATGAGACGGGTGTTTACAGGAACCTCTAGTGAATAAAAGCAAAAATCCCAAACAGCATAATTCATATACCATTATCATAAACAACTAAAAAGTGTTTCTAGCTCAAACTATAAATATGGAATCGAACACAAGGGCAGAATTAAGGAGCTTGAAGATTATTTCATTTAGGAGGAAAAAAAAAAATTCCAGAAGAGACAGCCAGTATCTTCCAACCTAATTTGTCAATTTGTACGAAGAAGGATGCACGCAGGAGGAATCAACCAAAACATTTTCCTTGCTCACAGCTCTGAGTCCCTTTCTGCCTGTTTCACTCCATCCTTTCCCAGAGCAACATTCCAGTGTGCAACGAGGCTGTAACACAACCACTTTCTCCAACACAGGTTCTGTTTCTCTTGTATTTGTCATTCCCTCTAACTCCAGGTGTGATTTCACACAAAGTTTTCTAGGTGGCAAGTGCCCACTTGTGCCAAAACTACTCGCACAGTTGTCATGAGTGGGAATGGCCCTTGGCGCTGGGAAAATGTCACGGGGAAAGAGGAAACCACAGGCACAACTCCAACAGTGCAAAGGAAAATCTCTTACCTCCGCAGGCATGTGTGTGCCTTGAAGGCAGGATTAGGCACTTCGTTTTCAATGGTAGTGCCTATTGGTTCGGACATACAGCTGGATAAAGAATTTCATGGTTCCTTACAAGCTGCTTTAATGAAGGGAGACAATAACTCACAGTCCAGAATAAGGCAAGCTGATTTCACACGTTCTGTGCTCAACTAATGGTGTCAGGCACCTGCAATAACCCTGAATAGTTAGGAGAAGATGTGCAGCTCTAAGTGTTTGTGCTACAACATCTTAACAGCATCAGCTAGAGAAAATACAGTGAGCTGTCAGTTTGTGTCAGCACCGTAAAAAATCCATGTTTCAAGGATAAAAACAAGAGGTGGTAGTTTTGTGTTCCTCTAAAGTACCAGTCTGAGGCTTCATATGGAAGAATCCCAGAGTCAACTGGTGGGAGATGGAGGGTTTGCACACATTCCAGTGCAATGCAAGGCAAACCCAGCCTAACAAAGGCAAACAAGTGATCCCTCTGATAGGAGCAGAGCAGACAGAGTGTTAAGGAGGTCAGCCTGGGCTTGCTTAGCCTTGAGAGTACTGTGGTAAAACCACTTGCATTATCTGAAACAGCTCATTTAAAACCAGGTCTTGCATCTCCAACTACATTGCAGGTAGACATAACAAAAAATAATTTTAATTATTGCCTATCTGTGACAAAGCTGAGAACAAAATCCTGACGGCTTGACCCCAGTAGCTTAGTCTGACCGATAGATTGTCTCTCATTCAACCTATGCTCCCACATCAGTGGTAAAGACTTTGGAAATCTCAGCATTTTAGCTGTCCAGGAAAAATATACATATATACAGGCATAAAAACTTGCAAACGTATGTTTTAAAGAGCCCAAATTCTTCTCAGCTGTCCTGAAACAATCCTGCTTGTCCTATAAGATAGCAGAAGTATGACAGTAGGTTTTAAGAACTTCTTAAAATGGAAAATGCTTTAAAAAAATACCCATCTTGCCATTGCCATTTCACAGAGCTAATCCAAACATCTAAAGAAAAATATATGCTTAGCTCAACTGACAGTGGGGTAAGAATCCACTTCTTCAGCATGCTGAGTGACACCTCAGTCCCTCGGTGGTCACAGTGAGTCACAACAGGAGCACTCCCAGAGGAACCACTGCTTGGCACAAGAACGGCTGTCAATCTTGTTCTGGAATTTTGGGGTGCATCAATGGCCTCTCTGCTTTCTCTTACATTCTCCCAAGCAATTTCACACCCTGCACATGCTCCTTTGATTGAGGTCAGCACTACTGAAGCTGTAAAACTGAACAGACACCTACTTTCTGTCTCTCGGGTATGCCCAAATTCACCACCTAGTCCTGCCATCCCAGCTCCCAGTCATACCCTAAACACTCATTACGGGCGTTTGCAAGTCCAAGGGAACACAACTATTTGAGATACTTCCCACTGCTTTACTGCAAGGATAGAATAAATCAGAGGAGCCTTAAGGACAATACTTCCAACACTGCTAAGCTGAAGTGTAAACTTGAACCTATTTTTACTAGATTTAACTTTATTGGCTTCGATATTTGTTCTTGCAGACTTGTAAACTGTTCTGCATTTCCAAATACTGTAACACTGGGTAACACACCATCTTACCAAGAAGATACAGAAAGAGCCTAAGGGGGATATTTAGACAACGATGCTGTCACCTTCTCAGCACAGATCGCCCAGCTCTCCAAAACATGCTGCTGATATAATGTACGTCACACACTACGCTTGCCTGTTGCTACAGGGGGAGGATTTATTCCCCCTCCTGGGAGAAATATGCAAAGAAAGCTTCAGGTTTTAAATAAAAATTAAATTTTTAGATTCATTTTTCAAAAGCTACCATTAATTCCTAGAGTAAAATTTATTGATATGACTCACAATGTCATTGTCCTAGTATTGAATGAAATATAAAATATTAGGCATTTGCACTGAAATCCCACCAGAGAGATACATGCTGATTTTTGCAATGTAAATCCACAACCTAGCAATAAAGAACAGGCAATTTTCTGTGCAAAACTGGAGAAGGATATAACGCTTCATTATACTGCCAGATGTAAACCTCTGTCTGTCTCTCAACGCAAGAGCTGAACAACAGGTCATTAAATATGGGTTAGGAGGAGTTAATGATACACCCGATAAAAAGAACAGCCTTTCTGCAGACTCGCACTGCTCTGTTCTCACCAGCTGCTGGACAAAGAGCCATTCACTACCCAGCCTTGTATGAATCCTTTGCATACAAAAAGAGACATCAGAAACAAAAGGATCCTGTCACCCACAGAACTTTTCAGCCTTGCTTGGCGTTTGGAAAGTTATAGACTCCACTCAGAGGGACTGAATAAACAAGTGAGACTAGAATGTAACGGGGTAGTACTGAATATTTAAATACTGAAAAATAGAGTAGGAAATACACCCCTGCATCTCTGTTAAGAAGGGAAGGGAAGCAACTTGGAAGCAGAGACAGTCAGCAAGAATCATAAGGTGTTTTGATTTATACACACACAGAATCATAGAAGTAAAATAGCTTCTTGAGTAGACAAACCACCTGGTATATGGGAAGACAAGAGAGGAAAGTGTAGATGATACAGCAACAGCAGTGAGCCAAATGCCATGCAAAACTGCTGTCCCCAAACGTGTGGCTCTGCCCCCAAAGGTCCCTTTCCTTCAATGTCCCCTCTCTACATATGCTCTCTATAGAGCCATCCTCCAGCAAAAGGAATGAACCGAAAATGTAAAACCAATTTGTTATTTGCTGTTGTTATCCAGCTCTAGCTCTTCCATCGCACAGCATCGATCCCTCCTCTGTAAACTCCCCGAAACAGGGACGGGGGGCTGCTTTATCTGTGACTGTCCCAAGCACAGCCATGCTTTTAAGCACCGTTGCAAGGAACACAATTATCAGGACAAAACAAAACACGTAAGAGAGGAACTTAGCCTGCTTCTGCTAAACATCTTTGGCTTCCATTGCACTTGTGAGCGGTTAATCCCACAGCGCACCTGGTGACACTGGGGATACCGAAGGACCTCTCTGGAGGCACTGCGCTGTATCCCCACACCCGGGGGCAGGACCAGCTGGTCTCCTTTTCCTCTCTCAAAGAACTTCCATTGAGTGTTTTCCTGTTAAACGCCAGCAACATCTTTTTCTTTTAAATCTCCCTGCCCACTTCTAGCAAACAAAGAGAAATATCAGAACATACAGTGTTAAAGACTTGGCAGGTTTTCAAAGCTCCCTGCTGCATTTAGATGCCAAACTTCCATGAATACTAAAAGGATGTGGATGTCCAATTACTCTTAAATAGATTTGAAAATACAAGTCATCCCCCTCATTTTTCAACACACCAGCTTATGCCCAAGATTTTGTTAGTTTGACTTCTATTCTACATTAAAAGAAAGCCTTTATAGGGTGAATCCAGCCAAAAGACTGAATAGGGCTCCAGTCCCAAATTTAATAAAAAAAAAAAGCTTACTCTGAAGTCCTGGAGGAGGAAAAAAACCACCCCCAAACAGATTTAGTCACAATCTCCAAGAAGCGTTAAAAGTTACTCAGAGAGCAAATAGCACATCTCTGATTTTACTGAAGACAGAAACTATCAAAGGCTCAAGTTAAAGTCCATTACAACAAGTAGGAGAGCACTAAAAACCCATTAAGTATCTTCTGACTGAAACATGGACAACTGTGTTGGTCTTAAAATATTCTGAATGATACATTAATAATGTAAACCTTTTCAGATGCCCTGTTCGATACTTTGGGCGACTCCAGTCCCTGCACTGGATGTACTGTAGGGCAGAAAGGGCCTTTAGAAATGTTCCTCTCTGCCCCGCTGCTGCGATGACAACACCAGCACAGGCTGCGGGAGTCAGCAGCACAAGAACCAGCGCCGCGCAACTGTGCGGTTCCTGCTGCGGCACAACCCAAGCCCTGTGCGTTTGGCTTTGGGAGGACTTCCTCCTGCTTTCCGACATCACGTGAGGAGGAGTAACGGCAGTGTAAGCAACGTGTGTGTCCCTTCAGTCCATCCTGCCACACCGGGGGAGAGAAACCTCCCAACTCCTCCGCAGCCACGCAGGGAATGAAGGTTACAGATTGCAACCAGAAAGGCTTCCCTGGAGCGACCGATGGCTGCAGCGCCAGTGCAGATCACTGCTTACTTCAACAGAGTAAGGCCCAAGCCAGGAGAAAGGTTTTGCCCAGAAGATTTCACAAAGCCTCGCTGATTTAACAAAAGCAGCCATTATTCTAAATTATTTGCACCTATTAAAAGTTATTTTTTTTTCTGCCCTAGCCCTTAGGTTTCTCTAAAGAACAACATTCGCTTTTTTATTTGCCTCTGTTACTCCAGGAAAAGCATTTCAGCTTTTTTGGACAGAACAAACATTTCATGTCCCAAATTCAGTTCATGCTTGCACTGCTTGGACAGGATACTCTGCAGACCACATCAAATGACCAACAAGTTTCCACCTACACCTAGGACACAATACATCCAGATTTCCACGAACACTTTTCCAAGAGTCCCAGGACTCTCTGTCTAATGTGAATTTGTACACACCTGCTGCACACACCAGACAATTCTGCAGCACTCAGCAAAGGCTGTATCCACAGCAAATCCAACATAACCCAAATGTACTGGACTTGAGGGCAACCCAGCTTCCACACATGGAGGAAGTTTGTCAAGGTGTACTTTCCTACAAAAAAAAATGCATCCTACAACTGGGAGATGCTGTTCCCTCCTACCCTGTGTCAAGGAACTGTTCACCTGTCAAAAGCTGAGGAGCCTTTTTTGATGTGGCCACACCGCTGTTCTCAGCATTGCCATTCACAGTTCTGCCCTTCCTCCACCATCCTGCTTTATCAGCAAGAAGAAGAAACAGGGCTCAAATTATTCACATGAAAGTAAAATTGACAACAGATGAAAAAAATCTTATCGCTTTTTTAAAGAGATTGTCCTTTTCATTACTTTTTAGCTTCACTGGAAAACAAAATACAAGTACTTACACAATACGGATTATGCACTGACACCCACTTCAGTCTCTGTACTGTTAATGTTAACAAATATCACTAAGAAGAAAGTTGCAAAAATGCAGACTCTTTGCAACCTATTCCACACTAACATAAAGATGAAAACTAAGCTGGTTAAATTCAATTACTACCTATTTCTTTTTTTATTTTTCCTTATAACATCTGCTTTTCTTCACAAGTCCATATTCCACAGCCGCATGTAAATAATTCTGACTTGTAGAGCTTAAATTACATCTGTATTTTGTCTCAAGCCATAAAATTCTAGTTTATCCATGATATTCAAAAAGCCAAGAGAAACACCCATGGATTTTTAAATACTACACTCCTAAGGTTTGTGAGAGGGGAAGGAAATGGTGACCTCCTAGGATTTCCTGTGGATTCTATCGTTTATTATAAAAGGCTGGGGGGAATGTTGACAGGGCCAGGCAGCCTGCATGCCCTTCCTCTGAAGAACACGTTATAACTTGCTCTCAGAACTACACAAGCTGGATCAGAACTGGGCTTGGAAAAGCAGATTCTGTTCTATGGAGGCTTTTCCCTCTCCTGACATTCTCACCTCTTTAAAGCGGCATCAGAGGAGGAGGACAGGGCCAGGTTCCTTCAAGTCACGTATGCTCCTGACTTGCTGCTGCTCTAAACAACCTGACTACTCAAACTCACCTGAGATGTTACTCTCAATATCATTTACACTATTTGTTTGAAGCAAAACTGCAGTAGCTGAACTTCCCTTGTCCCCCTTTCCTCCCCTCAAAGCCAGCCACGAGAGCAGATTCCTCCTGGAAGCCACGCTAGCATGCTACCGAAAACCACGGGACAGGAACTCAACCTCTTCAAGCCCAGAAGGACCCAGCAGTGCACAAGTCTGGCCTGAGATCCCTCCCCTCAATCAGGAGACAACGATGCTGGGAATAACAGGCACATCACCTTCAGAAGAGGACACCTGTTTTCCTGTTCATTCCTACTGGAATGCTCAAAAGAAATCCATTGTAAAGCAGCTAGGCACAACGGCAAACCGGAGTGAGTCCGGTCAGCCCTATTTCTTTTCCAATCACGGCTGGTTTTCTCTCCTCTGATACACTCCTGAGAAAATAGAAGAAAGACTCCTAAGTCAGATTTGCCACTTCGTTTGTGCTGCAATCCAATTGTAATATTACAGATGCAACTCCCAGATATGAAAATATTAAGAACTTAATTGCAGAGTTAATTGAGCTAAATTGCACCAGCTATACAATTTACAGAAAGCTTTACTGCACGGAGCCTGCATTTTCACAGCAGCCCAAAGAGTTTAGGTGTCTCATGACCGGGGATTCTCAGAGAACAAGTAATTACTTTCTTCAGGCTGTTTTTATAATCCTGTCATTAGTATAGACATTAAAGAAAACAACACTGAAGGAGAAACTAAAGCCCATCATGTATGAACTTCATAAAAACCCTGAGTTCTTTCCCCTCTCAAATTCCTGATCTTTGAGTATCTTATTTTTCTCACTTCCATGTTTTGCTAATTTTGGACATTTCTAATATTTTTAGCTTGCTATGATCCTTTTCACTAGGGGAAAATATGGGAAGAAAATGAAACTGTTTATCTAGAAGACTCTACAAACTCCATTGCCAAAGCAAGATTCCCAAAAGACTTTTTCATCATCCTTACAACAGCACAGCCCAACAGAGTCTGAACACTTTAATGGCTAGTGATGAAACACCACAAAACAAGCAGAAGCAGAACAAGGCTAACTGACTGGAGGATGGACTGCTGAGTCAATGGATTACCCCCTTGGCCCCAACCCCAAGTTTAAAATACTCCAGTCCTCAATTACAGAGAGCTGTAATTATTTCAGTAGTCACTGGAGGGCTGGATTGACAATTCTGGAGAGCAACGTCCCCTATTCATCGGCAAAGGGTGAAAAGCACGAGCAGGGACACCGCAGCTGAACATGCCTTCCCATGCCCCAGTTCACCCAGACCCCCAGCAGCACCCCCAGCTTGGCTTTTGGGGCAGAACCACCTGGAGCACCCATTGAATCCAGACAGCTCAGGCGACCAAGAGGAAAAGATCCAGACCCTTGCACACGAAATAATCACCTGTCCCATTACAAGGGTTATACACACTAAGTCCTCTGCATGGAAGCACACAGGAGGACTAAACAGCCCAGCAGCTACAAGACCCCTTTCCTAGTCCTGCCAGGGGCTTTGCACAGACCACCACCACCGCTCACCACCAAGGACCCAAGGCAGCCTCCCAACGCCAAGAAGTTTTCCCCAAAACCATCACTTTGGTGATCACCCAGCTTAACAGATTTGACAGTAGGTTCTAAACTGGCTTGTCAGATAAACGGAATCTTCTGTAATGATACAAATTAAATAAGTGCACTGTATTAATTGCTCCTTGCATAACAGTCTTCTGCCTCCTGAGTGCACCAAAAACCAACCAGATATGGATGTGTAAAAACACAGATATGTGAAGACCCAGGGTGAATTCCAAAGCTGTCACTACGAGTTAAACCCATACTCTCTCTTTGCCTCTGTACGCTCCTCCTAAGTATCTGTATCCTAGTCTATTCCTCTCACTGTTTATTGTCTCTTGATAGCAGAGGGTCTTTAGGGTGGGGGCTGCTGCAAACCATTCTAGGCATGTTTGTAGTCATGTGCAAAATGAGGTCAGGGTCTCAGGTGGGACATTTATTTGCACTACTGAAATACCTCAGGAAGACAGAAATAAGAACGGAAAGTACTAAAAATCAAAACTATGTTGAACTGGGTGGGGAACACACATGAAGATGTTCTCTGGATATATGAATGTACATTAAAACAAAATAAAGAGCCATTTAAGAGCCTTTAACTGAAAAGCGAGGTGTGTATTATTGGGTTTAGGGTCACCTTTGGCTGACTGATTCACATTTTTTAAGCTACTCACAAATTCTCATCGATTACCATAAGAAAATTTCCCCAAAAACACATCAATTAACACGTAAGAATCTCAAAAGAGCAGTTTGGCAACCCACCAATACAAAGGGCAACAAAAAACTGCAGTTAGGGCAATGTAATTTAAAATAGCCATTTTGGACAAAGCACCCTTGCAAAGGCTACTGTTTTACTTATTCCAACCATCCCAACCATGGGGATGCCCCATCCCTGGAGGGGTTCAAGGCCAGGCTGGATGAGGCTTTGAGCAACCTGGGCTAGTGGAGGGTGTCCCAGCCCGTGGCAGAGGGTAGAACTGGATGATCTTTAAGGTCCCTTCCAACCCGAGCCACTCCATGATTTCTGTTAAAAATATATCTTTCTAAAAGTAAAAGAAATCACACATGAAGCATTACCAGCTGAAAGTGACAACATATATGTATAAAACTATTGGTTTCTCCTAGAAATTTGTGGCTCTTTGTCAATTCACACAGTGGAGTTACTGCACTTGAGCAGTCACAGCTATTATTACAATCACAGCAGGACTGGCAGCCAGGCATTTCAACCTTGTTGTTAATTGAGCCATGTAACATTCCTATCAAGCAAGTAGTATTGGACTCCTTTTCAGATCCAAAATGAAAGCACACATACCTTACCCACGCCTCATTCCTTATCTACCGAGTGGGAGAGCCAAAATTAACTGGAATTAATTAATTCAGAATTAGGTCTGAAAATATCAGTATTTAGCAAAACATAGGGATCTATTCTAGATATGACATTGCAGCCCATGCGTTGGTTTTTTTTGCGGGGAAAGCTACATTAATTTTCTTGTGCCAGTCCCAGTTTGGCTTCTTAGCAGCCAAGACATGGCACACTTTCCCTCCCTGGTGTTAGAATGTGGGCATTTTATGTTTATGCTGAAATTCTGAATTTTGCAGCATTCTTGACATCTGTACATCAGGTCATTAAGTCCATGACCACTAAAAGTAATGGAAGAAATTCCTGACAACACCCCCCTATCATGCAAATGTTGGCCCAGTTTCCATTATATATCGTCTCTTACCTGTCAAGGAGAAGTTCCAGTACTTCCTTAGTAGAAGAAAAGGCCCGGTACGTTGAGAGGAAGATACTGATGTACGTAAAATCATTATCGCCAAAAGCTGTCAGAAGGTTCTCCACAAGTTTCTCCAAAGTTCCAGCTTTTATTGTCCTGATCTTGGATGTTTCGTACTGGCTGACAGTATGTTCTGGGGGTAACTGGTCCCCATCAGCCTACAAAGTTGAAACAAAAACAATGCACAAAAATCAGACAGAAGCCAGATCCTTGCCACAGCTTTCACCATGAAACACAAATTCCATCTTTCCACAGGAATGGTTTTGTCAATTTTGGCTCTCCAAACACCAAATGCTCTATCAAATAATGGAGGTTTTTAGTAAGTTTATCTTTAAGATATTTCTCTGACATGCTCCACAAAATATTTTATAGTTTGACTGCTATCAAGTTGTCTTATGATCCCATCATATATGATTATCTAAAAGAAAATCTATTGTCCCACAAAGAAAAATATTACTAGAGGGAACAATACTGGTAATTCAGGGTCTCACTTAACTCCTGAATAAACACGAAAACCAGCCACAGCTTTAGCATCAGCACTTGCGATTCTCTCTCTGAAAGCACCAACTTGGGGTTGCCACACAGAACCTAAGGTCATGAACACATATGGATGCAAAACATTTCATGATACTTCTGCAAGGAGGGTGTCAAAGTAATCTTGCAAACATGTCACTATAACCTTTCCATTTTCTCTTACAGCTCCTATTTGGAACAATATTTGTCAACAAATCTAGGCTTTGGGGTTTGAGGCGGGGGTGTGTTTTTAACAGCATTTGTTTTTAATGTTTACAGCCTGCCTGAAGTCTGAAAGAACTAGAAACATTCCTTTAAATTCCGCCACTATTCAGAGGACAGTTTAAAAAATTATTTTTGTGACATTTAAATTGTTATTTGGTAAGTACGTGTGATAATAAGCTTCAAAAAGAGGATTATCCATTAAAAAAACCATCCACAAGAGCAATCTAACAGAAAAAGGCTCTTTACCTTTTGAGCTGGCTGTGGGAAGGAAGGTTCAGACCACTGCCATAAGAAAGGCTGAACCCTACAGAGGCAGCAGCAGGAAGCGTACGGCTCACCCTCCTCCGCTGCCCTTTAACGGGGTCAAACCCACCGATGCACTGCATCCTCAGCTTGAGCAAAACGTGCTGCGACACACCTGCTCTTTTACCTTGATCGCAATTCTATGACATTCATAATCACTATTTCATTGCTATAATCGCATATCACCAGCGCTAATAAAACTCCAGTAATAAAAAAATCCATTTTCCTTGAGAGAAACAAATGGCTTGAGCCTGTTCGGGTGTCTGCAGCCACGAGTGAAAAGAAAAACCCTGGCAGAAATCCCCAGACATCGCTATGGTTTATGTAAATAAACTATTGGAAGGTCATCGGAATTAATGATGTATCTTTTCAAAGTATTGAGTTACTTTATTCACATTTACTGAGTTTAGAAAGTAATTTGTTTAAGGTAAGCCTTGGGTCTATCTAGGATTATGCAAAGGAAAAGCCAGGACATCATAAAACATTTGAAAACTGTGGAAAACAATTCGTCAATCTTTCTTTCAGTTAGACGAAATATAACAGTAGAAAAGTACCACAGGAAATAAACATGTACTGGGCAAGAACACGCAACAGTCTAGCTCAGTCTCTGCATCACCAGGTCTCCAAACTCGGGTTAGAACTCAGGACTTCAGCCCATTTTCACCGCAGCACCATTGCGCTGCAGGTTTCCTCCTCTCACAGGCACCGACAGCAAGCTCCCAGTGGGGACTGCTGGGGTGATTCTCTTCTGAATCACAGCCTGGGGATCACCCCTGAATTACCTCCTGGGTATTAACCCCCCGAATTACCCCTCCTGGGTAACAGCTTGTGCTGTGTCACGACAGCAGACAGTGTACCATGAGGTCAGGTTTCCCAGCCTTACAGTAACAATTTATGATTTAACAGCTCTTCTGGGTTTTGAATGGTGAGTCAGTATTCATACAGATTGAGGACTCTCAACTCTTGATTTAACAGTAAAATAAAATGAAAAAAACCACAAACAAAAAAAAAAAACCCACCAAAACAGACTAGAAATGGAAAGAAAAACTGGGAATAGTAGCTTCAGCAACTCTAAATAGCATGGTGGATTATTTTTTTCTAGAAGTACCCCATGATGTTCTGGACTTTCTGGCAGTCCCAGGCACAGGTTTTTGGCAGAAAAAGCACCCCTGTGTCTGTAGGAAGCCCTGGAAGAGCCAGGAGCATCTTGCAGGATGAAGACACAGGTTCCCCTGCCAAGAGGCTGTGAAGAGCAGAGACGCAGGAGGCAAGCAGAGGTCCTGGGAAACTTGCAGCCACCTCTCAACTGCAAGATGGCACCATTTAGTACCAAGTTGAAGCCACCGCAAGAAGCTGTTCCCAGAGGCCCTTTTCTGCCTACCTGCTACAGCAAACTGGGCTAAGAAGTGGTCCAGCCCTTCCCTTCGCTTGGGGGGCTCGGGTTGAACCTAGACAAGGTGCCCAACCTCATTCACCCCACGGCTAACTTGCAAAATTTTGTTCCACGGATCTTATGGCTGGTTTAAAGGTGTATAATTTGTTACATACCTGACTTAAAGTTGTACGTAGAATTGTAATGACACCGCTATATATCCCACACACTCAAATTTTCCCTAAGCAAAACTTGCTCAGAAAAAAAAATTTACATTTTCTTGCTGACTTTTCACCTTACAATTACAATATACTTTTGAAAATAACTAGTTACACAATACAACTACTTTCATACATGTAAGAATATCTGCACCATTATTTAACTAATTTTCTATCCAGCAGACAGCCCCACTCATGACGTATTGACTTACAGCCCAGTTCATGTACTCAGCACGTGTAAAAACNGAAAAGAAAAACCAATTCCAAACCCTGAAAATCTGAGTTTATCAGCAAAACAGAAACTTTTAGGGATTGTTNACTGTGTACCAAACACGGGCAGAATCTGCTTCCGAGACTGATACACGCACAACATTTTCCATTAATTGCAACACTGCACCTTCCCCAAGGACATCGTGTTGGAAGAACATTAAAAAAAAAAAAAAAAAAAAAAAAACACCAAAACCACACACACACACACAAAAANCATGCTAACAGGAAACCGTTCAGTCTGGATTTAATCAAGAGGCCATCTCTTCACTGACATAACCAGGCTACCCAAAGGCAAGAGTTTTCACGTTTGCTTTTGTGCTGTCTGCTCAGAGGAATACTACATCTACTGCTAAAAGATGTTCTTAAAGCTCCTGGCGAGTTTCAACAGGGGCACAGAGTCATCAGAAGTTTTCCACTCTTTTGTGTGTAAAAAACAACAACAAAAAAAGGCTGAGTTTGTCTCCTATCAACACATACAGCAGCCTAACAAAGGTGCTAGACCCCCACATCTCAGGGTTTCAGTAAGATGTTTTTGGTCCTCTACAAGGCTAAAAATTCTTGTTGAAATGGGAGAGCTCCAGGCAGACTAAAAAGTTCCTTCAACCACAACCGGACTCCCAAACCAGCTGCAGATGCCCAGTACCGAAGGAGCCGTAATTCGGTCACAACCAAGGTCCTCCCCTTGTCCGGTCCAGGCTGGCTCCTGAACCCACGCACAACCGCACTGACCCGCCGAGGTGCTGTGAAAGGGCGAGACAGCCGCGGGCACAACTGCAGGAGGAGGAGAAGGTAGGAGTGTCAGTGCAATGTCCAACAGGCTTCTCTCTGCAACAGCCACCAACACAGGGTTTGGCTGAACGGGTCCTAATCACAAGGAGATTTTACCAGCACAGGTTGTTACTAGGTGAGTGAAAGCAACACTCCTTTGTGAATCCGGTGAGACACCGGATGCAACCTTTGACAACACAATCTCCATGTCCTTCTCTGCAAGAACTGTCAGATACGCTGATCTCTTGCCATTCTGCCTACAGATTACGGGAAAAATGGAGCAAAACCTCCACACGCCTCGGAGCTGCCAGGTATTTCTCAGTTTGACAGCCAAAATGCAGCTCCTCATCCACCAGCCTCGTGTGCCAAAGGTACAGACGCTGCTTCTTAACCTTCAAGGGGATTATAAATGAATTATAAACTCCACTATTTCCTAAATTAATGATACGTCCTAGCGAGAGGGAGTAGAGACTCTTAAAGGTTAAAAAAAAATAGTTCAAATTGTGAATAATACAAAAATAAGCTGTTACCCAAATAGAGACATAGAGAACTGGAGTTATTATTTCATAAATATCACTGGAAACAATCACTTTTCCACCCAAAAAACACCGCTCTGCAATTTTTTTCCAGTGCAAGTGTTATCTGTTGAAATTCTGAAAGTGAGAATCATGGAATGAGATCAATGGAATCGTTTTTCATTAGGCAGACTGGAAAAAGTCCTGAATGAAAACCACTGGGATGAACAATAAGTAAATAAAATATCGTATATTCTTCAGGCTTAGTAATTTAAAACATTACCACGTTACTAAAGACTTGTTTTATTTAGAAATTCTGCAAAATTCTTTTCAAGAGCACCTAGCTAACTAGTGTCTCAAACTCCATTTTTACTGATTTTGACAGATTTTTAAATGCTCTTGACTTTCCTTGAAACTTACAGCTTTTCCAGATGGGGACTTTTCCACACTACCTATTTTTATTAACTTACTGACAGACATCCTATGCTGGAATAAAACTGCCTAAACTGCAGTTAACTTACACGTTAACTAAAAATAAGGGACTCTAATCAAAACCGATTGTTTCATTTCACTGTTCGCTTAAATGTGAATCAGGTTTAACCTTCTAAAGGAGGAATAAGATAATTTGTGATTTTGCCTTTATTTTTTATATATTGCTTCCTCACACACAGGCTCTCCAGCATAAACCTTTGATATCTACAATCATCCTTGGAAAATAAATAAAATAATAAAAAAAAAAATAATCCATGGAATGATTAAGCTTCAAAAGCTCCAGAAACACAAGCATCCATAACACCAGTCTGACAGAACCTCCTGGGTCCAGCTGGGATAGGGTTAATTCTCACAGAAGCTAGGAGGGGGGCACAGAGTAGCTGACCCTAACTAGTCCAAGGGGCTATTTGATAGCATGCTGACGTGCCCGGGATATCCGGGGGAGCTAGCCTGGAGACTTAGGAAGGTCTTTGCAGCTCCGGAGCTGGCTTAACCTTCTGGCTTCACGTGGTGAGCGGTTGCATTGTGTATAACTGCTAATGTTGCTGCTGGTGTTATCTTCTCTTCTTTTTCTTGTGTTGTATTATTAAATCTGTCATTACCTCAACTCATAAGTTTTCACCTCTGTTTAGTTTTTTGTGTTTGTTTTTTTTTGGTTTTTTTTGGTTTTTTTTTTTCAATTTTTTCCCACAGTTGCTCATCAGCTTTGCTGAGTGTCATTGACCCACGACAAAGAAAAAAACCCTCAGGTATCCTTGAGTTACCATGCAGTCATGCATCACTTCAAGAAAGTAACAAGACAGATCCAACAGAAAAGTTGAAGAACAACTGGATTCCAAGGCAAAAATACACCGAGCTTAAGTAATAACACGTCTTCAAGCTGCTGCGTAAGACTCCTGCTCACTTTAGTATTTTTTCTTTTTTAAGAACAATTGCAAAGATATTAACAAATTATTTCACGTAGCGTTTCCTTCCCACAAAGATCATAACGAACTTCTAATTAAGCCTTACAAGGAAGAAAGCAAGATTGTCCCGTACAGGTATGGACAGATAAACCCCCCAGCAGCTGACAATCATGCTGAACAGACTGAAACCTCCACACACTGTGCTGACTCCCCCGGTCCATGCCACAGGACCAGTAAAAAAAAATAAAATTGAAAACTGGTAATTTTGCACTAACAAAACCACCTAAGAGTACAGTCAGAAAGAGCAGTGTTCGGACTCAGCTCATCAAAGAAGTCCCAAGCATTTCAAGTGTTGTTAGGCTAGGCTCTGGGTGTATGCATCCGTGCTTCCTCTTGCCATCCGTTCTGCAGGATTGAAGAGCCTTGCGTCACACCAGTCTCCTCTCCGGCCTTGTCCTCCACCCTGCAGAACTCGCAGCCTGGCAAACAGCTTGCATGAGATAAGGATCTGAATCTGAAGCAGAATTTCCACTCTAGGAAACTATGGCTTGAAACTGAAGGATTTGGGTGGGCAGATCTCTTGCAGCGTGCAGACTCAAGGCAGCAGAGATGCTTGCCCTTCACAAGGGCAGCTTTTTATTGTACAGTGCACTTGGAGATAAAATTAATACGGAGCTCTCCGCAGAGCTCTGTGTCCTTCGTGCACTCCCCTTTCCTCATTTGGGATGCTGCTGAAAATCAGAATTCCCCACGTTGACTGCGGCAAACCCAGAAGCCAAAATAACTTTATGAGCTCTTTCTTATGATCCAGCAGCTAGGGGTATTCCTGGATTTCCAAAGCTCCACCCTTTTCCTTTCCTTTCCTACCACATAAATAGCCTTTCTTGGCAGCAACCCCGAGTTTCCAGGACCAATTAATTCCATGATCATTATACAAAAGGCATTCTCATTTTCTGGTATCCTTAGAGCTCAGAGCCTGGCTGGTATCTGCCTGAAGAGCTGGCAAACAGTAACAAAAGCTGTGGGTCAGATTTAGAGGGTTGTTTTTTTTTTTTAAAAAAAAAGCCTCTTACACCAATGCTGTTGCTCAGTTAGAACCCTTTCACTCGGGCACCTTGCAGCTACTTAAAGCCACTCTGGGGAAAATAAGGAACAACATGTCCTGGCGCTGAGCTGTGCATTCTCACACCTTCTGAAGTGATGCAAATTTACACTCATTTGGGTATCAGTGAACTATGTGGGACTAGCCCTTAATGAATCAAAAGTAAAGAAGCCTAATTCACACATCTCCGCTCACTCCATGAATCTAAAGGAGTTTAAGCAAGTGCATTAAGAAATGGAATCTTCAAAGAAGTCTGCGTTAAAATGGCATTGTCCAGCTCTTCCAAATGATGTCATTTATTCAGCCATGGGAACATACAAATTCTTCCTCTGAATTTGGCCCACTTCTAAGCAGCATCTGTGCAGCAAAGGAATGTCGTATTATTCACCCGCAATCAAGTCTCTGAGAGGTTTACTACCCAGTGTACAAGCTTTTTAAAGAGACCGAAAACTGCCCCAACAGCTCAGCCCCAAATCTTTGTCTCTAGCTATCTTGTATGATGGATGCATTTACCTTCCCATTGCTTCCTACATACAAAAAATTCCATCTCATCCTGACTCTAGCTAGGATTTTTCACAAAATCAAGACAAGCCCTCCCACCCTCTTCTCTTCTCTGACTTACAGTCTTCATCGAGCTAACTGAACCCGAAACATCAGATTACCTTAAACCTTGGCATTTTTGTTTGACACATTTCACAGTTCTGCAGTTCACCACAATCTTGTTCACTCGTAAGCACGCCAGGGACATACAATTTTCATAATACATAATACCAAATATTCCTTGGGGTGCTTTTGATTGGACATTGAAGTGTAGTAAGTTCCTAATTTAAAATAGAAAAGCAAAAAAAAAAACAAAACCAGTAAGTCAGGTCGGACTCTTAGTCACATGCATCTTACACTGTTTGAGGAATAGCTGTCATCAAATGGCATTTGCTAGAAGCACTCTTCTAACCCAGCAAAGAAAGGTGTCCCGTATTAAATATCTTTCCAAAGCCCTTTTATTAGAGGGAATTACTTCTGTACAGCTCAGCATCCTTCTGTCCTCAGTGCACAGAAACACCAAAACGGCCAATCACCAAACTGAGCAGTAAATACTCAAAATAACAGCTGAGTTAAATCAAGGCAAGAAAATAGGTTTCATTGCCTATTTTGGCAGTAAAATCAGTCCATTTCGTAGAATATTTTGACTTCTGGAGATGAAGGAAGTGTTACACAGTGTCTCCATGAGGGTAGCGCTTTACACAGAGTCTTTGAACTTGTATAAAACCGTCAGTGATTAACTGTCCAAACTAATAAAAAAGCTTTTACAGGTATGGATTATAGAGGCAAACAGGCAGCTGGGGTAGTACCCCATGCCCCAGAAACAGTACATAGGATGTGTTGTTTCTGCTAACAACCCTTGTCTTAACCTTTCTTCCTCCCTCCCTGCACTCGCACCGCTTCCAGGCTCTCCTGGAAAGCAGCAGGTGCCAAAGCCTGCCAAACCCAGGGCGAGTTACTGACGGGGAACCCTAAAGGGGAAAGGAGGGGGTGCTGAAGGGAATTTAATTGTGGAGCTCATCATCACTTTCTGCTCAGTCAGCAGAAACAAACATCCTGTATCAGCAGGCAACACTACTGAACTCAAAATGGACTTAAGGATGTCAACAGTAATAATCCCGTTGCATAATAGTAGCATGAATGCACATTACATAACCCCAAATGGTTTTATTCATCCCGATTGTGTTCTTGGCTTTCCTTTCACACTGTAAAGCTTTCTCAAACAGTACAGAGAAATTCAAATTATACCGACTCAGGAAATCAGTGTAAACTGCTACTGCACTCCGTGTAAACAACAAGGCAAGAGTGATAGATTTTAATAGTACAAATAGCTGGAAAATAAAACTGTAGGTGTGGGGAGATTAAATGCATTCTGACAGCACAGAAAACATTTATCAGAAGACTGATTCAAAGTTAACTGAACTTGAACCAAAAAGTATTTTTGTGGAAGAAAAAAAAACATTAAGGAAAGGTTGTTACATGTTTCATAATAATTACTATGAGCAATCTTTATTGACAAGTTTTTTAATCTTTTATGAAAGAAATAGGTTAGCAGTAAGTACACCATTTTTATGACCACACCAGATCTAAAGTGCATTATAAACTTCACTTCAAGGGCTGTACTTTTTCCTACCCTTTGTTTGGAAACTAAGAGACCCCTCCAGGGTGGGGCCCGAGTAGAAAAAGCAGTAAGTTAAGAGTTACCAGCTTGAACATTTCTTTAAGTGCTGAAAGAGTCCAAAAATATTTTCAATCATTTTTACGATATTATCTGGACATCACAGGGGATCAGACTATGGAATCTGTTTCAATTCTTCTCTTGCACACACACACACAGAGACACATACAGAGAAAGGGAGTGCCCATGCACGACTACTTGTGTGTCTGTGTGTACCATACCTGTGAAAGCAACATCCTTGCGCCAATTCTATAGGTACCTTCGCTATGACAAATTCTGCATCTGGATGACAAACTGCATAAGCACATGGCAACTAAACATACTGCACACCTGCACAATTACTGCCTTCTTGCAACTCCAGTGCCTGGCCATGAACCCATCTCTTCTGACCCAGCAGAAAGCAGCAGGGGTTGCGCATGCTGGCACTGAACTGGCTCGAGACGTTTGTATTTCATTTTAAGGATGCTATGTTAACTTAAATCCTCAGGCAACAGACACAAATCAAAACACACATATAATTATAGGGAAGTGTTGAGTCAGAATGCAAAATAAGTTACGAGTAAGGGGGGGAAGAAAGAATAAAAAATGTCAGACTAAGAAAAACCAGAAATTGTCCACATACTCCGTCCTGTTTTTGGGGTTTTTTTGGGGTGGTGTTTGGTGTTTAATTACCCATAACAGCATACCTCTGTTCTTCTCTGTCCTGTTCTAACTCTATGGCCACCTGATGTTTTCTGAACAAGGCGACTGTTTTTGCACAAAGAAGAACGCAAGCCTCACGGTTTAAGTAAGTGTGCAAGAGTTCATTCACTTTTTGTATGCGACAGGGAGCCAGCAGACCGAAAGCACAGCTAGAATCAACCTGAAGCACTCAACGGGAGAAATACAAAAGCATAAGATCTGACTTCCAAATTAAACACGTTATTGTTACTTATGAAACATTTCCAACAGCAGCACAATGGCTGCTGTGTCAAAACCATCCCTGCCCTAAAGGGTTTCTACTCGGAACCACAGGTAGGGCCAGAGATTACTACAAACCAAGGAAATAGAAAAAAGGATGCATAGGCATATCTCCATAACAATTTTCTTGTTGTATTAGCATGCAATATTCAAACTGGCTTCCAAATGCACCTCGGGGAGCGTTCAGTTAACTAATCTCTTTTGTACTGAAGACACCAGTTAATCCTGAAGGCTGTGCTGGTTTATCATTTGCATCTCAACACCAACAAAGCTTTGAAACATTACCAACCTCATTTAATAAGTTTTACCCATGTGAATACTACAAACAACCGAAGGACATTCTGTACTCCTTTTGAGTCAAAACATCAACTCAACATGACTCCATGCACACAGGCTTTTATGCAAGTTATAGGGGGCATAAACTATATATAGGAGGAAATAAAACCCTAGATAGCTCTTTACCATGTGATGGTCTATTGCTGCTTTAGGATACAGAGATACTCAGAAGTTCAGATCATTGATTTTTAAGAGTCAGGACTCACTGAGCTCAGGAAGTCTAGGCTGCTCCATGAGATATACCCCAAGTCTCTGGTTTGAAGCCCCATAGCTATAACTTGAACTCATCTCAAAGCATTCAGGCATTCCATACTGTTCAATCATTCTTAGACCTTCCAGTAGAAAAATGCTACTTTATAATAAAAACATACTGATTTACTTGCACAAAGAGCACATGGACTCCCCAGCAAGGAAGAAACAGCTATTGCCGGGGAGAAAGGTTGAGCCTTTGTAAGACAACTGTACAAAGCAGCTGAGAGGGTGGGAGGGGAAAAGAAAATAGTCCTTTCAACTGCTTTCCGAACAAAAGGGTGGGAAGAACGTAAGAGGAAAATAGGTGAAAGAATAGAATATAATAACAAGAACACTCTGCAAAAGCATTTTAAATGCCTACACTGTATTAGTGCCATTGCGGCCCAGTGCCATTGTAGTCCACAGGCTGTGAGCTGGTGACCCACGAGGCCTTGAAGCCACTGCAACCCAGCCCAGCAGAGTAACCCGGCCCAGCCGCCCACTCCACGGGGAGGACTCCAGGGGTCCTGTTGGAAGGCTTTTAAGATGGTGGTGACAAACTCTAGTGTCTCATCCAACACCCTTCCTCTTCACAGAAGGAATTAGAAGAGCCAAGTCTCTGCATCTCTGAGCAGCAGAGTACGTTGCTCTCCAAAATGTCAACAGTAAAGTTTGTACGATAGTCACAAAGCATGTCAGGATGATCTTGCTCTGCTACAGAACTTCTTTTGCACATCCAGCAAAAGAAGAGTTTTCTCTCTCATAGGTTTGAATCCCTACAGCTGTATTAAAGTTCACCTTTACGCTCCTCAGATCACTAAATCTCAGAATTAATCATAAGCATATTACAGGTGAGAAAATTCAACCCCAAGAAGATAAATTCATCAGTTCAAGCCCCAGGGTGCGTCATTAGCAAACAAATAGTGAGCGGGGGACTCCTGACCTGCAGTGCCTTTCGAAATCCAGGATCACAGCTATCCTCCAGCTGGTTACAACAGGCCCCTTAAATGTAATAATTCACGTGCTCAGGATCACGTACAGCTAACGGTTTATTCTCAGTGAAGATTTCACACTACTTTGAAGTCATGGAAGACAAGTGGAGCAGCAGCAGCTAAGGAACCGCCACCACAAATTTCCATAGTGTTTGCAGCAGGCGATGACTTCTGCACTGATGTGGCACCGAGCTGCACAGGAACGGTTGCAAGAATTTGCACATAAATTGGTATTTGGACACGAATAGGTGTCAAAGAGGAACAAGTAAATACTCCATCAAACTGTAACCCAGTAACCCGAGAAAGTAAAAGGTTAATGACTGCTACTATGCAAAATGGCAGAAAGCTCCACACCCAAGGCAGGGGCTGCCAAAGCTTCATTTTGATTGCCAAAGCTGTTCAAGGGCAGCTACACTGATGGGCAACAGATGGCTCATGCAACTAAATGTAGATAAATGTAAGAGGCCAGCAAAAAAAGCCCGTTGAAAGTATGACCCTCGAGGGTCACACTGTGGCACACAGATCAGAGAAAAGATCTGAAGGGTTAGAGTAGGAAGAACATTAAATCTCTCAGCACAACACTTGGAAGTGGCAACAAAAAGCAAACAATTCTGAAAAGTATAAATAAAGGGCACCAAAGCAAGTCAAAGGACACTATTCTTCCACAGAATAAAAGGTCTGATGAGACCACATGGAGAGCACCATACTGTGTTCTAGCTCCCTTATTTTTAAAGTGGCTATTATGAAGTTGAATGGGGTAAAGCAAAGGGCAACCCACGCGACTCCTACATTCGCAGAGTCTAAAACAGCAAGGAAGCAAATTTTTGTTTTTGTCACAAAAAAAAAAAGCAGGATCTGAGCACCCAGAGTTCTCATTGACCAGGAGGAGGTTGCAGGACTGCTGGAAAACAGGCCCCCAACAAACTCCCATATTATGTTGCAATATGGCCCTGACATCTTCTGGACGTTAAAGTTCTCATGATTCTTTCTATGAGTGCCTGTGTTCAATTTTATTCTGCCTCGTTAAATATTTGCTGCTAACAAATTGAAACCCAAACTTTATAAGCAGCAACACATAATAATTGTCATTTTAAATAAACTAGAGGTTTTTCCCTCTGACAATGGCCAGATGCTATAGAGCAAGGTAAAGAAACAACGCCCATAACATACAGAATGACCAGATTAAAGGGGAAGACTCATCTCAACTGCAGCAGGTATTTGTTTTATACCTAAATCACACAAAGGTACATGTCTTGTGTTTTAAATCTCATACAGTATTCTTGCATTTGTTCTTATTATTTATACGAATGTCCAATCCTTTCTCAATCCCTCTAGACTTAGCTGGATTCAATTACTTCTTCCAGCAGCAAGTCCTTTGGGTTAATTACATGCAATGTAAAATTACACATTTCTTCCCCCCCCCGCTTTCAAATCCACCAAAAACTCCCTGGAGATAAAGTGTCCCTTCTCCACTCACTGTTTTAAATGTCTTCTCTATATCTTCCTATTCGGTGCCAGTATCAAGCCCCAATCCCGTGAAGATTTAGCAAATGCACTCACTGTTAAACCTGCACATGAAGCCTCGTTGCACCAAGATGCAAATTTAACAGTCCTCACCTTTTCAGTGTCTCCAAATGCCGACAGTCCCTTCCCATCTGTGGATCCTTTTTCTAGTTCCCTGATCTTTGAGATGAGGGAACAAGCACCAGGAACAAGTGAGGTGCTACCATAATCTCCTTTGTAGTATTTTCTAAGCTTCAGTACTTCCCCCCCTTCCCCGCTACAGCTGGATATTTGATCTTGCTTTCACAACTGCTGCTGCACAGTGGGCAAATGCTCCCACAGAACTCTGGACTCTCAGAAGTCTGGGTCTTCTCCCCACGTGGTTTTAATTAATTCATTTCTGGTCCTAAATTGTTTCAGTGTGCTGCTGTGCACTGTTAAGCAGCTGCAGATATGCCACATGTGGGGAAGATATCCATGTGATACTGCCACGAAGCCACTAGATAAATATTACCTTGCAACTTTGACAGCTAATCCATCTCCCTCTGAACTTTTTCTAATGCTTCAACCTCTTCAGCAACCTCAAAAAAAAATTTTTTTTCACATTGTCCCAGAAACACTCTATTTTCCTCTCTTTCCCATCTCTCTAAATAAAGGGAAACCCTACCAAATCCCAGGCCACAGCATCACTGCTGAGTTTTAAGCCCCACCTCATTCATATGTTTGTACTATGTTACATGACAACGTATTTCACACAGTCTGTCTGGCGAAACTTTGTGACCATGCTTTGGAAGTTATTTCGCTGAAAGACACTGTAAGAATGCAAGACCACTGTAATTTCACTTGGATATGTTTTCACCTTCCTCACGGTCCCTAAATTATTGGTGGCACAGTGCTGAACCGAACTACAGAGCAGTTGTATTCAGGCGCTAGCATGAGGTCATTTGTGTCCAAGGTGGAGTGATTTCCAAAATCCAAAGCATAGAATTCCTCATGATAGCTTTAAAACTTTGTTAAAAAAAGCCCACCACACAATCAAACAACAAACAAAAAAACCCAGAGTCTTACACATCGCAATAAAATTCTTATTCTCGAAGGTGTGAAAACATAACACACAGTTTGTCCCTCAATGCAAACCTACATGCTGGTGTACCCCCCTTGAAGAGCTACAAGTCGCTCCCCGAGAGCTTGTACAGCAACCGAACATGAAAAGAGAGGATTTGAGGGTGAACCAAGGGCAAAATGAGTTCTGGGAGACTGCAGGTGCAAACCACAATGACTCCCAGGAGACAACTACTGCTCAGCCCTTTAGGAAAAGGTTGAGATGTATCTATTAACTATGAGGAGATACAGAAAGTATGCAAATAAAACATATCAAAGTCTGATCCCAGTGTCCAAAGAGTGGTCTATCAAACAGCTTTGCTGCTGTCTGAGCAATCCCCTAAGAACACAACATTTCCGATGCAAGAGGAACACTATTCTTCTGCTGTTTTTTTTTTTAAATAGGTCTTTGGTATAAAGGTAATGTTTTACAATCACTGATGCTATCTTACTGGGGTGCTAAGCAATCACACACATTTTGCCTCTGGTTTACAAGACACTGCACACTGGCTGCACAAAGATGAGCAAGAAGAGGATTCACATTGAGCTGGCATTCATTTATGCCTTTCACACAAGGTAACCCCATTTTCCTCCAGAGGCTAAGCCATGATTTGATCACTTTTTGCTCCTTCCTTCACAGAGCTGTACCCCCTTACAGCGCTGGCTATAGGAAGCTATGAAGCTATACATGTAGAAAACAGATTCCTACAGCAGTACTGAAAGATCCAAGTCCAAAACATGCATTTACACTCTGTCAATAAACATATTTTTAATTAGCTTTACCAAGGTTAAATTTAGACCCAAGCGTGACTAACACGCTCGCAATGCTTCAGCCTGTTTCTTAAATGAAAACATCAAAACCCACACTAATGGTTTCTCCAGGGCTATTCTCTCTACAGCATCTCAGTCCAGTTCACATGCTGCTTCTCCCAGGCTTTCCGATGACACACAGACATATCCCTTGCCAACACTTCTTTAACCCAACAAGTGACCTACATCTTCTAGCATTCAGGAAAAAAAATAATATGCCAGTTTCTTTGCAGAGCGAGCTGATTTTTTTTTTGTTATTCCTTTCAGCAGTTCTTGAAAAAGCAAGCAAGATAACATTCAGTGATGTTTGCAGAAAGACAGGTCAGATGCTACAGTTCAGAGAGAACCCTGCCAAGCAAGAAGCACAGTTTAAAAGGCCGGGCATCCTGGCTCGCAGAGGAATTCTCAGTGGAGATCAATTATAGTACAGGTTGTCATTATGGTCCTACATGTCACCGGTGAACTGAAAGCATGCCAAAGGCAAGTTTTCATACATTAGCAGGCTGGCTGTGAGATTTCCAAAATGCTGTCACATGCAACCAGTGCAGTCACCAGCAACTTTTGCTCAAGAGGTCTCCCTTAGCTCTTGCTATTCCACTTAATATAACGATCATTAGCAAGGGATGCCTGTGCACAGCCCTACAGGAAGGGAGGCTGCCTGTGTCTCTCCCCCTAGTTGCGTGTGGCCTCGCAGAACTATCCTACAGCCTCGACTCAATGTTAATAGGGACAAGGGGCAATGGGTTCAAGCTGGAACACAGGAGGTTCCACTTGAACATGAGAAAAAACTTCTTTCCAGTGAGGGTGACAGAGCACTGGAACAGGCTGCCCAGAGAGGTTGTGGAGTCTCCTTCTCTGGAGACATTCAAAGCCCGCCTGGATGTGTTCCTGTGGGATCTGATCTGGGTGTTCCTGCTCCGGCAGGGGGATTGGACTGGATGATCTTTCGAGGTCCCTTCCAATCCCTAACATTCTGTGATTCTGTGATTCTGTGTGATTAATAACATCGCAAGATTAAAGCACTGCCATACTGTCACCCTTTGGCAGCTTGGAATGGGAGATTTTTAACTCAACTGAGAGCGTGATACTGTGCGACAAAGCCCTTCTAAAACCCTTCTGGAAAAGTAAAAGACAATCTTTCAGGCTTCCATTTTAAAACTCATAATAAGCTCAGTTTTCAAATTTTTGAGTATCTGTTCCACACACAGCCTCTATTACCCAGCTGATGGCCACATTGAAGAGTATTATTTGGGATATCCTTGGAGCAGAGATCTGTGCCTGAACCAGGAAGTAAGGAGAAAACTATTCCACAAGAAGTCATTAATAAGGGCTATGATGCTACGGTACTGTTACGCCCACAGCTGAAGGAAAGGACAGGAAGAAAGAGCCAAGGTCAACCCACCACATACTCAAACCCAAAGACAAGCTAAATGAGATGCCCAGGCTTTCTTCGGGGAGCGATGTACCTGTCAGCAGGTAAAATGATTTGATTTGCTCTGAAATCACCTATATAACTTCTCTGTGGGTCTCCAGCAGTTGCCATGCATCTTCCACCATGCAAACTTAGTGTGAGCACACCCCATCCTTCTTCCTTCTCCAGCTCCACGACAGTTGCTCAGAGAAGATGGCATTCAGAGTGGACAACAGGGCAACCCGGTTTCTCTAGGGAGCCTCTCAACTCCTTGGGAACTGCTTTGCTGCTTCTGCCAAACGTACAATCAGAGCTACACCCTGGCCTCGGTCTGGGCACTTCGGGCAGGGTGCAGGAACCTGATTCCAAAGAGTCCGATTTAGCCAAAAGGGACCAACATATGCTAGAAATCAAAAGACAAACCAGCAAGCTGCAGCAAGGACAAAGATCAGCCAAGTCCTTGCCTGCTGGTTGCACACAAAACTACACTTGACCAGAACATCTGGGACCTAAGGGTAACATAAAAAGAAATCACAAAGCTGTCTCAGAAAGGCATATGGGAGGGCAGGAGCAGGCTCAGAGAAAATTTAAAGTTTTGCATGTTTCAAAAATGTTGATGGTTCCAGGCACCACTTAAATCTCAAACCATATTTAGAAGGTCAGTGTTGGAAAGAAAAAAATCCAAACTAAATCTTCTTTTCTGACCTATTGTTTGAGTTTAAGAGAAGTTCCCAACTGGTCCTAACTGGGATCCAAATTAGTTAGAGAGAAGCTTTTGTAATATTTTTCTGACTGAAGCCTCCAACACAAGCTTCATACCAATGTGTGTGACTGTAGAGGTGTTTAGAAGCCAAACTGTTGGTCATATGCAGTGTGCAGTGCATGACAACCACTCAAAATTCATTTTTAAAACACCATAAAATTCTCAGAAAAAGTACTTATCCAACAGTACCAGTGTTAAGAAAACACAAAAATATTTAGCGATAGATTTCATGCTTTTTGGCTTTTCCCCTTTCAGAATTTTGGAGGTATTTAAAGCACCCTTCTACAGCTGTTTGTTTATAGTTTTGAAAGAACATGTGCTGCTATACACCCAACGCTATAGCGTTAAAGACACCTTGAGACAAGTAAGGTTTTGAATTGATCTCTGCCTGAACAAACCCCAGAGCCACAATTTCAGCTGTGGCCAAAAAAAAAGCAAGCACAAAGAAAAAGCACGTTTCTAAAAATCTGCTCTACACAGATAATCAATGACTAACAAAGCCAGGCGGCAGCAGCCATGAGGGAGCATAGGATTTCTCTGTTATCCGGATATTTTAAGACTCAAAGGAAGAGCAATCTGTGTCATCCACTAGCAGAGGAAGGAACTTGATGCTTGAGGACCGGCTCTGAAAGCTTATCATTTAAGATGTGGAGATAGTCTCCGTAGGGTTCCTGTGGTGCACAGAGGCTCCATGGAATTCCCCATCCTGGCTACGTTTCCTGCGACCTGCCCCCGTAAAAACCCCAGAGGCGGAGTGCCGGTCTCTTCCTGATATATAGGAAAAATATTTGCAAGCACTGAGAAGCTCCTCCTGTCTCAAAGACCCATTCCTCTCTGCTTCCCTCGGATTGCTCAAGGGCTGGCCACCTGTCACCCACCCTTCCTTAACCCCTGGAAGGGTAAGACGAAGCACTCTAGCAGGTTAAGAGGGAGATCTACAAAGTTCCTTCACAGTATTTTAAAAACTCTCGTTTGCTTCTCATTTTGTAATCTTCTTGTCCATCTGCCCATGCCACACCCCCGCCTTTCACTGCCCATTTTCTGCGGCACTACATTCGCTCTCTTCTTCTTACACCACTGTTCCCGCTTCTCCAGTCCCACATCAACATTTCTAACACCTCTCTGCTACTTCATTCCCCTTCCCAGTGAGTATTCAGACATCCACACAAACGAGGCACTCCCTTCATCTCCCTCCCTCCCCACTGTACTCCTTACTCCCACCTGCCCTTCTCTCACTGCCTCTAGAACGATAACTTCAAATCTAAAATTTGACAGCAACCTCCTCTTCCCATACTGGTTTCTCCAGCAGCAGAAGAGACAACCACTGCTGTCTACCTTGAATTAACCAAGGCTTTGCAGCTACGCCTTTTCTTCATCAGCCTGGATAAGGCTGTGGTGGACATCCACCACAAAACATCTGCTTCCCACTGTTCCCCTCTGCAGTCTCTCTTCTCTGGATTCTCCTCTCTTCTTCATCTCTTACACATAACCAGCTCTGCACAATCTACTTCCCTTTCTCCGATTATACATCTGGATCTCTCTTTTTCTCTTGTCACAAGCTCACACATTTTTCCCCTCAAAAATGCAACTTCCATACCAATGATTTACCCCAATCCTCCCCTTTGCTGCACTTATTCTTATATATTTCCTCTTAGTTTAGAAACATACAATTGAAGGATGCTGTGTTCTGCTGTTAAAGGAAATTACCTTATAATCTTCCTCACCAACTGATCCAGCTCCAGTGTCGATGCTGTTGAGTTCTTTGCTTCCTTCACTCTTGCTGGAGTGCCACTCCACTATCTCATTGCTCTGATGATTTGAAACTTTCTTCTAATTTCTAACAACTTACCCTCCAGTCTATAGCTGGTATGAAAGGTTCTTTTCCTTCCCTTGTGTTTACTTCATGGTTTTTTAATTCATTCACAGATATGCCTTTGCATCCTGTGCTACTTAATTTTAACCCACTTCAGTTACAGCCATCCTGAATGTCAGCCTGTAGGAGATTTCCATCCTCCAGGTGTTTTCTTCCCCTGCCAGATGATCAGATTTTGTCAGCACGCTTCTGCTTTTATGTCACTAACCCTGATGAACACATGACAGCAGTACGGTTGCAGGACTGACCCACGCAGAGCTCCTGTAGGCACCTATCTCCAGACCAGCGGCTCTTTCAAAAGTCACCTGATGAGCAATTCTTCTTCAACAGACCCTTGACCCTTCACCTGCCTCCTCCAGAGGCTAATTTTTTCTGAGTGATTTCAAGACTAGACTTTCCAACAAACAGATTAAATCCACAGCCTGTTTAATCCAGAAGATCAGTTATCTTTGCAAGACAAATAGCTCCTACCTACATCGATCACATCTCCCTCACCCCAAATACAGGCACTACTACTATTCTCCAGTCATACAATGTAATTTCTGGCTTGACAGATGGCTTAAAACTGCCTGCTGCTCGATTATAGTTTCGTACGCCAGTTCCTTTCTAGTTCTGGGGTGGACACTACCAGCTGCCCAGTGTGGGCACACATCAAGCTCTTAGACAAAGACAAGACAAAGACACATGAAAGCCCCATGTGCCATCATTACCATCACAGAAAATAGGCAAACATTTATTTAGGTTTTTTTGGATTACATGTAGTTTAATACCTATCTCATTCTATCTGTAAAGCAGACTTACTTTTTTTTTCCTTGTTCTTATCTTCCTGACAAACCTTTAGCTGTTTGCTCTCATTTGTTTTGTAAAGCTTGACTTTTGGTGACTCTGATTTTAACTCTTAGGTACAGCTTTCTCTTCTGACAAGAGCTTTTCACTATTTACCAAAACCTAATTCCAAAAACAAAAACAAAAAACACAAGACTTTTTAGATCATTATTCTGGCACCTTTTTCTGAAAGTTTTTTCCCTTATTCAAACAAGCATTTGCAGTTTTGACTCACAAACTCCCAAGCTCACACATTCAACTATCTGAGCTTCCTATGGCATTTGACAAATACTTCCCACAGTTTCCAAGTGTGCTGCTGGAAAGATAAACATCTCACAGACCTACTCTACTTACCTTTCTCCAGAATTTAATCATTTCCTGAAAAACAGTTTAAGGCAAACCCCACTGAGGCAGCATCACCTCCTACTGGATCACTCATATTTGATGAAGGCATCAGCTGGCAATAGCATCCGCTGCCTTGGTTCAATTCTTGTCGGTTGCCAAGAACATTCGTCCATCTGGGAAGCCTTGAACCACCCCCTCACTTGCCTCTTTGCTATTTATATGGTTATCCATTTTATTCCTGCCTTATTGCGTTACACCATTCATTCTTTTCTCTTTCCATCACTGCAAGGCCCATTCTGCTAGCCCCTAGCCCCGGTGCGTCTTCAGTGTATGCATCCACTGTCACCTGGCACAAACACAGTCACCAGGCCAATTATCGTCCCTAGAAAGGCCTTTTTTCCTTCCTCTCTTTCTTCAACTTTGCCCACTCCACGGCTGAGCAATTTCATTATTTCAATTTAATCTCATTCCACATCTGCAACCCCAGCTCCTCAAATTCTCCAGCCCTTGTTCCTCTTCGCAAAGGACCGCTTGAACAATTCTCATTTCTACCATTTGACAAGTACAGAAGTTTCTTTCCTGTGGTCCTCCTCCCATCCTTCCACTTGTTGAGGGGATCCAATCCCACCTCCCACTGCTTTCTCTTGTACCTTTTGCCTCCCATAGTCCCGTCACTCTCCTAGTCAACATCTCTTTCAGCCTCTCCCCTCTTAAGCATTCCCCCCATCACGATTTCTCTACCTGCTGCTTTTTCCTTTCTCTAACTCTACTTTTCAGTTTTCTGTTAACAATAAACCGCTGATGGGAGTTTACCTTTTCCAACACCATTCATTCCCTGTCAGCAAACTGCTCTTGGCAACAGAAATTCAGTTGTTTAGGAGCTGATTGACTTTTGCAGAGACTGCCTTACTGTTTTTATCTGCTTCTGGCCATGGTATGACTCAGCTTGTCTGTTTCATTTCAGGGGTACCTGGCTGTCAGCTCAAGATCAAAACCCCCCACAGAACTCTGAGCTTTTCACCTGTCTTTGCTGCTTTTTTGTCTTTTCTCCATGGACAACAGCACCATCCTGTTTGACACACAGGGTGCCAGCCTCCCTGCACACTGTCTTTACATCCTCAGAGGTAAGCTGAATCTCATTTTTCAGGTTCTTTCTGTGTCATAGTTTTAAAATACAACCTTCTCTTTCTAGTCACACCATTAGAATTCCTTGCTGCCCTCTCAAACCTTCGATTCCAGTTACTGATATGCCTTTAGCCTGACGTAATTCAAAACGACACTGAACATCCATACTGCAGAAAACATTCACCCCATCCCCTCTTTTGAGCGTGCCATCCGTCTATACACATCTTGACTTCTCCATCCTTCTCTCTCAGAAGGAAGGTAGCCATGTATCTCAGTTCCCACCAACACCTACTTCATTTTCAGTAAATGCCTTCACACTTTCTCTTGTTGAGCCTATCCTGCTAGGGAGGTATTCTTTCGCATCAACACAGGTTCTACAAAATTTTCAGTTAGATCTTCATTTCTCTCAGACACATGCCATAATTCACCACCTTCTGCTTTCTGGCTGAAAAGCCGACAAATCACTCTACAAATGCAGCCTCCCTAAGAACCAACCACTCTGAAACCAGTGGATCAAACCCCTGCTCTGATGCCACGCGATATCTAACAGCCACGTGCAACATCCAGGCTTTAAAAGACCCGGTCACGGGGAACTCGATCTGCACCAATAACCCAGTAGCAGCTCAGTGCCTCCCAGGTGGGCAAACTGATCAGTAAACCTTTACAGGACACAAACTGACACTGAAAAAGTAACTTTTGAAAAAGTAAACCCAGTAACAGAGGCACCATATTTGTTAGAAGAAGGCTTAGTACTTGCTGATGTACTAAGAGGTTGTTCCCATATTCTTCAGCTGACCTTGAGCCTCCAACCTAAGCTCGACTCAGACCACTATCAAAAAAATTAAGACCAACACTGATAAATCCAACAGCTTATTAATTTAATGCTATTAATTTCAAAGCATAGGAAAAAAAATAACATCATAAAAACCCTATAAGCTCCAGATTTAAAAAAAAAAGTCACCTGATGACAATTATGCTTTTCAAGGCAAAAGTGCTGTGGGCAGGGATGGCTATTCATACATAATGTTCTGGGTTAGAGGCTGTTTATTGACTTTGGGACCACAGCAAAGCCATTAATAAAACAAGAGCACAAAAAGAGCTTAAAATGCTTTATGTTCTAAAGAGCTTAAGAGAAACAAACAACCCATATGTTTAAAAATATTTTTAAATAATATGGATGAGATTTTTTTGCTCATGAAAGAGGCCAATCTGGAAGCTGAAGTCACCAATTTATGCCCAGAACAGGGGCGGACTTCTGACACATTGTCTCCTTCCCCACAAACAGGGCTCCGTTCCTAACTGAAAAAACTAATGCTAGCCACAGAAAGCTAACAGTCACCTTCATGACCTTGCAGTCCCTTCTCCTCCAATTAAGATCGGCACCATCAGCCGCGGTGATGATCTTAGGAACACACACACACTCTTCCTTTGAGAATATGACCAAGACCTGGCAAACTCCTTCTACATACAAGAAACAACATAGTCAAAACAGGAAAAAAATATCTTTTTGTAAAGTGCACTTATGGGACACAGACACGTTCAAAATTATCTATACCTCTTACACAAAACCACCAGCTGGAAAATTTACAGGAGCTCAAAAATACTTTCTAGTATTTTTCCTGGTAAAAACAGGAGGCAGAGATGGGAAATCTGCCACTCAAAGGAAGCAGATCAGAAATGATCTGTGTACTTCTTGGAAACATGGGAAGGGGAGATTCTAAGCACTATCTGTATGCAGGGCAGAATTTGTTTCTTTTTCTTGACTGTGGTTTCAGCACTGCTGTGTTGCTTTATGTCATGGAACTTCACAAGACAGTTGGACTTGATGATCCTTGAGGTCTTTTACAACCTTAATGATTCTATAATTCTAAGAAAATTATTTTATTAAATCTCAGGGCAGTTTAAAAAGTCTTTAAGACACCAAATTGGACACTACATCAAACCAAGTTCTTATGTTCTGCAGAAATGTAATTTTTAATCCGGCTGAGTAAACAATACGATAATGAACCCCAAACCTATATTCACATAAGTTTTGAGGAAGTTTCTGATAACTTTTCAGAGACCTTCATTAGTCAAAATACCATGACTATTTGTTTGGGAGACCCTAAGACAGGTTCCTCACAGCAGAAATGAGCCACAGCCCAGTCTGACATAACTGTGAAGTGTTCAACTTGTCATGCCATAACCCGAGATCCTTATTTCTGCACTAACTATCATCTGGCCCGTGGCCACAGGTGGTCAAATCGTTTTTACACATCAAGAAAAAAGGAAGATTCAATACGAAGAGAGTTATTTCAGGTGACCCAGACAACTTCAGTGTTTTGTTTTGGTTTTTTTAAACCGTGAGAGCAGTCAGTGCTAAAAGTTAATATCAAAACAATTTGCATGGAATTCAGTGCCCTGGAACAGGCTCCAAAGTCCATGAGCAGCTTTCCAAAATACCACAACGCCAGCTTTACTTACCCCTAGCCATCTTGCTCCTTTATTGGCAGCCTGCTGAATCTGCACTTTTTTCAGGGTGACATGGTAAACAGCTCCCTCTTCTACCTCTTCACCCCAGTCCTGAATAGTGCTCTGCCAGGAAAAGAGGAAAGAAAATAAAAAATCTAAGAGAGAAAGGAACATTCTCCCTCTTCTGCTAACCACAATCCATACCAGGTGCTCTACTGCTTCACACAGCGCTGAGGGCAGAAGATGGGCTGCACAAAGTAAATACACAATCCAAGCACTACGGGATACTTTTAGATTGAGGGTACACTGGAGATATTCTTGGCAAGCTCTCCTTTCCTGTGGTATCAAGATACCCTGACTTTCCATTTCACTATTTTTCCTAGACTAGCACATATTTTAAATAGTTGTATAAAGCCTTTTCTAAGGAAATTGCTTGGTTTTGATTAGCAGTCTTCTCTTCCCTCTCCCTCCCCCTCCTCCCTTTTCTAAAGCAATTAATCTCTTTTAGCCTTTCATTTATGGAAGGAATCGCACTTTTAAAAACTGTTGAACTACTTCGGCAGACAGCCTGTACACTTTGAAGCTAACAAGCAGTTAAAGTACAGCAACGCTTTATTTCTTCTGACAGGAGGGATCTAAAGCGCTTGTGGTTTGCTTTTCCAAAACCTATTATTTCAAACTACAAAAAAAAAAAAAACTTTACAGAGTCGAGGTTTTAATTCACAAATAATAGAAAGAGGAAGGAAAAAAGAAAAAGAAAAAAAGTGCAACGTCTTCCAAACTTCACCCGACCTGCGAAGCGCTGCAATGACTTCTCATTTCCTACATTATCGCCCCTACAGAAGAGCGCAAAGCGCTGCAGCACAGACCACAACCACGCATCTGATTTTCTCGGCAAGGACTGGGCTAACTGCCCTGTCCGGAGCCCCCTCCTCCCCGTGCCAGGCACACACACACAGAGCGGCATCCCCCCGAAACCAGGAGGAGCGGAGCGGCTGCGGGCGGTCCCCCCGCCGGCACCGGCACCCCGCGGGCAGGGAAGGGGGAGCGGGGACGGAACGGGACACCCCATTACCATTTTAGCTTTCCACAGCAATTTCATTCTCGGAGCCTTCCCGGGCGCCTCAGCGGGGCACGACGGGGCACTCCGCCGCCGCTCCGCCCTGTCAGCGGCCGCCGCCGCCGCGGGCCGGGCCGGGCCGGGCCGAGCGGCCCCTGGGCTCCGCGGCGGGAGGCGGGAGGCCGGCAGCGCCAGGCCCCGCCTCAGCCCGGCCCCGCCGAGGGGCTTCCTGTTTATCGCGGGCAGCCCCAGCCCAAAAGTTGCGGCGGGCTCGCTCGGCCCTTCCCGGAGCTGCAGCTCCGCGGGGCGTTCATCCAGCCCCTTCCCCCCCGCGATGTCCCTGTGAGAGGGACAAGGTGCGGCGCGTCCCGCCGAGCGGGGCCGGGGCGCGAAGGAAACGCCCCCTCCTTCAGCCTCCCTCCGCCAACCATCGCCTGAGTGCCGCCGGCCCCGGCCCGGCTGCGGGACCGCCGGGGGCAGGGGCGGGGCGGGCGCGAAGGGGTGACCGAAGGGCACGGGCCGCCCCAGGGGCTCGCCGCCCGCTGCTGGCGGGCTTTGAACTGCTCTAGAATACAAAAATACGATTAAAAAAAAAACCCCAACACATAAAAAAACCAAACAAAAANGAAGGAAACGCCCCCTCCTTCAGCCTCCCTCCGCCAACCATCGCCTGAGTGCCGCCGGCCCCGGCCCGGCTGCGGGACCGCCGGGGGCAGGGGCGGGGCGGGCGCGANCAAACGGCGGGAATTTTATGCCAGGCTTAATTTTAAAAAGTTACAAGTTGGAAAGCGAGGAAATCAAACGCTACAGTCGCCCCGAGGCCGCGCTGTAGTGAGGGGCTGCCCGGCACTCGCCCATCGGGCAACTCGGGTGGCTCGGCCAGGGACAGAGAGGGCTTCCTCCCCCTGCCCGCGCCCCGCTGTGCCGGGG